>JAIFZK010000011.1:10072500-10195000 GCA_027481765.1 Tenualosa thibaudeaui
GCAGGTTGAGACTAAGACAGAATGCTCACCTGAGTTCCCCTCTCTCCAGAAGGTCCAGGTTGTCCCTGTGACAGTGAGAAATCATAGTATGAATACAGAGCAGTGTGTTTGTGCGGGTGACTATGTGTCTGTGTTTGTAGTGCCAAGTGAGTTCGTACCGGTGGTCCGACTTTGCCCTCTCCTGGTGGTCCTCTGGATCCTGGCATGCCTTGCAGCCCTGGAGATCCGGGCTGACCCTGTAGATGCACACACGCACACACACACACACACACACACACACACACACACAGTCAGTGTCAGAGACTCACTGGCTCACACACAAACCTCAGCATAACTCGCTTTACAGTAACTCCCCTGGGTATATGCTGCACTTTTAGTCTGCTAGGAAATGCCTGCTGCAGCTGCAAGCCCAACAAGAGCCTCCACTCAAGGCCACATGCTGCTTGCCATCTCACAAACACAGTTTGCCTGCACTCTGGTGATTCATTTATCTCCCCTTTTGATTGTGTGTTGTTTGTTTTGTATTGTTTGTTTCTTTATTTGTTTGTTGGTGCAGTTTGTCTGTCTGCTGAAGTTGCCCATTGCTGCCCCCCTGGGTCAGCCCTGACAAAAATAACCCGATCACCAGATTAGATTGTGGGCAGTAGTCAAATGATACAGATTTGTCAAGCTACATCTTGTAGAGGCTTTCAAAGGTATTACAGGGTACAAGCCATGACTGGAGGTTCACCTTTGTGAAATTGCTTTATTGACTGCTGTGCTGTGCTCGGGTGCTGACGAGTGGCATTGAGGGGCTTTGCCATCGCAGTTCCTCCCCCAAATTAGATATCAGAGTTTATCAACAGGATTGAGTCACAAAAGACCATCTTTTTTTCAAGAGCATAGGAAGGTTTGTTGTTGGTACTTTACTAACCAAATGTATTGATTCCAGAGTTCCTTTAATGATTCCAGAGTTCTCAGTCTGGCCTGCAGGTATTGTATTTCTGGACCCAATGCGGTGTGTGGATAAGGGCTGAAGAAGCTTACAATTTCTAATTTTTTCCTACTTTTACTTAACGTTTCTCCATTTTTCCATGGCCTACTGGTTGGGGATTTGTGGACAGGATTTGTGACCGAAGTTCACAATCCCAGACAGGTAGGGATGTGGGCGATGTGAATCGTTGAATATCACTCTCCAATGTCCAAATCCCATTGAGGTGTCCTAGAGCAAGGCATCTAACCCAAACTGGTCCCTGGGCACCACAGCAGTTGCTGCCCACTACTATGGGTGGTTTGTGTATGTTCCCTTCACAATTCACTGGGTTTAATAACTATAGTTAGAAAACCCAGAAGTAATTGCTTCTCAGGATTCATGTGTCTGTCTGTCTGTCTATCTACCTACCTACATATCTATTTATCTCTGTTCATCTGCATTCACAAAGCCATTGCTGTGTCACTCTGTGCCAGATCTCAAAAAGCAAAGAATAAGAGGGAGGGCAAGAGATAGAGAGACTGACAGAGAGAGAGAGAGAGAGAGAGAGAGAGAGAAAGGAAGGAAGGAAAGACATTAAGATAGAAAGCCTGAAAGTACATTACCTTCAACCCTGGAGGTCCTTGTGGTCCCTGTGCTCCTGGCTCACCCTGTAATTTTATAGATGAAAAGATTACCTTTCAAAATTGGAAATCAAGTAGACCCACACACAAGCTGCAACCCCCTCCTCCCAACACACACACACACACAGAGAGACAGACACACACACACACATACGCCATCCCATACCCACACACAAGCTGCAACCCCCTCCTCCCAACACACAAACACACACTCACACACACACATTTACACTCCCTCACACACAAACACACACACACACACACGGACATGCAGGCACACACACACACACACACACTTAAACACAAACTGGGGGCCGGCATTAAGAACTGCTACATGAGGTGTTCGTTTTGTGTTGGCAGCACACTGGGATTTGGCTTGATGTTAACCACAACACCTGCAGCCGGCACAGCAGCACTGCTCTCCCTCATTAGCTAGATGCCATGCCATTAAACAGTGGTCTGCCAAACACACATACACACACACACACACGCTTAGCCAGCCACACATTTCCCCTCACTCCATGAAAAACAAAAGCGTAAACACTTTCTTCCCCCACAGTGCATATAAAATATGCACACTCAGGTGGACTAAGCCACACATTCAACCCTATTACTGTAAGGCTGTCTGGGGCAACAGGGCTGGATTTAAACAAATCCATCACAGCACATTCACTAGCACTCCAAACACACAGTTACACTAAAGAATAACAACAGAGCTTTCACAGTGGGGAGGGGAAAAATACTGCATGTTAACTGCATGTTAAATCTGATATACCGTACAAGTCAAAGCATAAATATACAAGTGAAATCAGGTTGTCATGAAGCATCAAATGTTCTCTGTCCGTTTAAACTAACTGAGAAATGTTACGTGAGCGACAGGAATAGAAACAGGCTGAGCAACACCTTCTGCCAAAAAGTTGAGAATAGCATCATGCAGCACTGCTTCACATTGAATTCAGTTAGGATTTTCCAACTGAAAAGGACATAATAAAACCAACATTGTTGCTAACGTTTGCTTGCGTTGCTTCCTGTTAGGACATGTTGATAGTCCAGTCAAATCAGGTGACTTTCAGTAATACAACATATCTAAAACCAACACTGGCACTGTCTCACATACTGGCATAAATCTCCATACAAATTTAATCAAGTGCATATATGCTGTTCATGTCCTCTGCTCTTTAAGCATGATATGAGCCAGTGATGTAGTTAGGAGATAATGCCTTGTTCAGCAGAAGAGTCCTCACTCAGAACGGGTTGGATCAGTTGGGTCCTTACCCTCGGTCCGTCTTTGCCTTTCCCTGGTGGGCCGGTCTCTCCCGACAGCCCTGGTGGTCCAGGGAGACCAAGAGGACCAGCGGGTCCATCCTTGCCAGTCTCTCCCTGCGTAGGACAGAGACATAAATACAGTTGTCTGGATGGACATGGTGACTCCTAAATAGTGAGGAATGTGGTTCCTGCTAGCATGGAGAAGAGGAGTGATTCCACTGATTGTCCTAGTATGGTTGGAACTACTGCTTTTAAATATATGTCACTCAATTAATGTATGTGCAATTTCACTGAATTTCCTTGAAGAAGAAAGTGCCATGTTAAAGCAGGTTAATAATGTATAGCTAAGCATTCTGTTATCAGTACCCAAAGACTTGATCTATTTATAATGCCTATTGAATTAGAGAATCGCTAAAAACCTACAGCCATTTTATTCGTCTGTCCCTCCACCTTTGAGTAGCTACACTCACTGGGAGTATTAGGCAGACAGTGTAGCTGATGCCAGAGACAATGTAAGGACTGCTGGCATGCAAGTGAAGTGATTCATTCTCCTGCTGCTTTGACCTCTACCTATCACTCACCACGACTTGGCAGGACACATAAGATGAAAGAAAAGATAAAAGATATGAGCATCAGTGGTGTCTGTCATCACACCAACGCTATTAAAGTTGTGGAAGTTACTCATACAGGAAAGTTTATCTTTGCACTGGCTTTGTATGCTAACATGCTAATTTTCATTGTTAAACCAGACCGTGATAATATGAGTTGAACTGAGTTAGTAATTTAGTACCATTACTTACAGTACTTAATTACTGCAGTTTGGTAGAAAAAAGTGCGGCTTAAGTATTGTCTTTACTTTACTCTACTTTACTAAAAGCTTTACTTTTAACACAATGACAAGGTAAGTGACTAATACCATTAATCATGCTGTATAAAGCCAAACAACAAGGACAGGTTAGGTCTCACTTTTTCTCCTCTTGGTCCAGAAATACCAGGTGGTCCAATGCTCCCGGGAATTCCCTACAAAGGACAACAGCATGGCCAGTGTATTACAGTATGACAGTATTGAACTGTTCAGGCTGCAACACGGCTCTCTCACATTCTCTCACATGTGCCGCAATGTATTCACCACACTATTACAATGATATTACTACATTACTACAAAGTAATAACAGATATATACATACCACATTGCCTGGAAGTCCACGCAGACCCTGAGGCCCTGGCAATCCTGGTGGACCCTGTCACAAAATCAAAAGTTAAGTACATAAGCAAAACTAACAACAACTTCAGCGCAACTAGTCATATTGTAAATGTGCGGTGGTGGTAGCATAATGGTTTAACAACCTGGCTACATGACAAACGTAAGTCGTTTTGTTTTTGTTTTGTGTGAACAATGAAAAGCACTTACTGGATCTCCTGCTCTCCCATTCTCTCCTTTAGGTCCTGGCTCCCCTTTGGGGCCCTGGAAGGGAGAAAGAGAATAAAAAGATAAAAAGAGAGAGAGAGAGAGAGAGAGAGCACAATCAATCAACTGGCCTTATCAAGTGCTCGATCAACAAGACCATGCTTCAGCCCAGTGACATCCAATCAAAGGTAATATGACTTATGATATCTTACAGCAGGCCCAGGCTGCCCTTTGAAGCCCTGCTCACCAGGAAGACCTCTTTGACCCTGTGGAACAAGATAAGAACACAATCACTGGGATGTAGCCTGAAGTGCATTAGTCAGGCATTAATGGCCAACAATGAAAAAAATATTGTCACTGTTTCTGCCTTTTGATGAATCTGTCTTTTAAATGCTTTTTGTTGCCAATGTTGCAGAGTGGTTGCAATACAGTACATTGTAGTTAGACTGACATGACTGTCTGTCAGTCTAACTACTGTAAGTAACTGAGGAGCTTTTCTTTTTACATTGTCATAAGAATTGAAGTTATGGTTCATCTTCTTGTTATTTCCATACACTTTACAGTTTTTTTTCTCTGTAAGAGTGATGGGCAAAATAAATTGGACACCACTAATAACTTACAATAAAGAGCTATGTGCAACGTTCACTAGAAACATGTCTGATTTCTCAGATGACCTATTAGACATGTGCTATGATGAAAGTGTGAAGCATTCATCAGATCTGTTCATGGTTCACCTTTCTTCTGGGTAAAAAGAGTGCTAACAAAAGCTTGGATGTTTTATAGTATCAATGTGCCAGAGTGAAAAATGTTTTATAATATCAGTGTGTCAGGTTGAAAAATGTCTCGAGGTATTCTTTGTAGTCTGTGTTGTTTGTTGCAGGTTGGAACAAACCAAAGCTGTTTCGTAAGAGACAAGTTCATCACAAGAGCAATACAAACAACACCTAACTGAATCAGATGGACCTGAACTCCACTGAAATGAGAAATGAAATTCTTTCTTTTCAAATGGACCCACTGCTTTGTCATCGCCTCTTTGCCAGGAGTTTGGATTATTTGTTTACAAAAAAAATGCAAAGGGTGAAAACACCCAGAGCATTATGAACCAGACAGTTGATTTCATCCAATTATTTCCAGACATTGGACAAGTCTATGCATTTCTATGAACACATTTCTATGAGCTCACAGTACAATACAATAGTCCACTGAAGTTGTACTGTACAGCTGTATAGTATTGCCCTCTATTTATCTGTTTTATTTTAATTAACCCACCTGACATGACAACAAAGTCTATTCCATTCTATTCACTGAGGAAGACTGTACCAGATTAACAAAATTCATCAAAGGATATATTCATGTGTGTATATATATATATATGTATATATATATAGAGCAATCATACACATACACACACACACACATAGTGTAATACTAATCATGTGTATGAGACAGGAGTAATCTTGCAATTCAGCTCTCTACCACCATCTTGCTGTGGATGTCTGCTACTGCAGGTTAAGGCTGTACTCCTAATATACCCTTAGGACATACTGTGTATAAATGTGTAACATTGAAAAAGACAGCTGCAGACCTGCAGTACACAGAATATTAACTAGAAAGTGAAATTGGAGAAAACCTACAGGTTCTCCAGGGCTTCCTGGCTCTCCTTTTTCTCCTCTTTCTCCAGGCTGGCCCTATTGTTGTATAAACACACACACACACACACACACACACACACACACACACACACACACACACACACACACACACACATACACAGACAAACACACAAGCACACACACCCACGTGAGAAAGGGAACAAAAGGCTTGCTCAGGTCCATGAAGATGCTTAAGTACACTTATGTTAACTTCAGAAAACACTGGGATTCCTACTGCACTCATTTAGCCACTGCTACCCACACACATAGATGATGATAACATATATAATATATAGGACCAATAGAGTAAGTTTGCTGATGACTTACTGGTTCACCAGGTTGAGGGATGACATTGGCAACCTGTAACAGGACACAACAGAGAGGGTTAATCTCTCTCACACTCCTCAGAAATTCTGCACCAAACATCACCGTGGTAGGCTGAGTAAGGTCAGATGAATGGCTGAAGCTCCACTGTCATTGAAACCTACTGACGAGTACCTTTCTAATCAGCATGTAGCTCCACCATGTCAAATAAACATAAACAGATGCTTTTGCTACCAGGCATAAATAAACCTTGAGGACAGCCTGTTTAAATTTCTCGCTGCAAGTCCCACACACTCTACACAAGGACACTCTTGACAATGACTACTCATAATACCCAATCCCCCTCTATTAAGGCACAGCAAACAATCCTTCGGCTTCTGGGCCCGGACGTTTATTAGAGCAAGGCAAAGAGGGATGCAGTGCGGTGGGGAGAAAATAGGCCTCCCTCCATCTCCTTCTTATGCAGGTCTTGCTTAATTACTTACGTCTCCTGGTAGTCCGGGCGGTCCGCGAACCCCCATGGCACCCTGGGGAAAAAAAAGAACAGAAAAAGGAGATAGGGCTCGGCAATTGGCTTCATACTAGTGACCTAATTAGTGTTGCTTCCTAAAATGACAATTACTGGGGACACAGTCTAATGATGGGCCATGGGGCTGAGGGTGGTGTGGTCCCTTAGACGCAATACACATGCCTAAAAAAAACTCTATTAAGTTAGAGAAAGTAGAGATGTGTGTGGATGTATGTGTTTCTCTCGCTCTAGATAGAGAGAGAGAGATATCTATATATATAGACATATCTATATATATAGATAGATAGAGAGAGAGAGAGAGAGAGAGAGAGAGATGTAGGCTGAAACCAAAATGTCCACCCAAAAGTCTGAACCCTAAGATTTAATTGACGTTAATCAGCCAATCGTGAAGTTGATTCATGCAAGTAACTTTTTGAGGGTTCTGGACTTACGGGTTAGACGCTTAGGCATTAGAATGCTGCCCTCTCCTTTCAGTGGGCTTGTTGAATTCAAATACAAAATGGTTCTTACCGGGTCCCCTCTGTCGCCCTTTGGTCCAATTGTGCCATCCTTTCCTCTGTCACCCTAACAATGAGACCAGTGATGAGACCAGTTAAGCCCATAGGTACAGAACATCTGGAGTGTCACAGGGCAAGCATGTTTGTTTATTTAGCTCAGCCTCACATGCATTATGTTTATGCTGTTTATATGGTTTATGTTATGTTATGTGTTTGTGTAAACAAACAACTCACAGGTTGTCCTTTCTCTCCTCGTGGACCCATTGGACCTAGCTGCCCAGCAGTACCTCCCTCTCCCTAGAGAGATAAATACACACACACACACACACACATACAAACACACACACACACAGAGAGAGAGAGAGACAGACATACAAACATACAAACAGTGAGAAACATTCCTGTGCTGACGTAAGTGGTCAAAGTAAAGGTGTTTGTGTGAGTGCGTATATGTGAGTGTGTATGTGTGTGCGTATATGTGTGTGTGTATATCTGTGACCAACTCACTCTCTCCCCTGGAGGTCCACGTGGCCCTGGAGGTCCGTCATCACCCTAGATCAGAAAAGCACAAACACCTCAGTAACTCTCCTTATTACTTTTCATTTCATATATCAGCTTCATCATAACGTAAATAATCCATCTTAAGATCAGTCTAGTCTTCACTCTCTCATCAACTTCAACAGTTGAACAACACCAGACCCAGACTCTGACTATCTAAATCATAAAGCAGGAGTCTCTCTTCAGAAAATAGTGTGTAAAAATTAATAAAAGAACCGCAGGCAACACCACTAGCGGAAATACATAATGGAGCAAAAGGATAGCTCAAAACCACAAACCTTGAATGTCGACGATGCTAGAGTTTGTGAAGAGAGAGAATTTGAGAGCGTTTTTTACCTTGGGTCCTGACTTGCCTGGGACACCATCAAGGCCAGGCTCTCCTCTTAGGCCCTACATTGGAAATACACGAAACACAAAGGCCAGTTGAGTTGGATGGCATCCATGAGAGAACTCAAGCTTGCATTTGAATTGTTAAATATTTTTTAAGGCAAACACTCACCTATAATGGCTATAACAGCTAGAATGCTTTAAATAATCATACTGTGCTTGGACAATATCATATCCGAATATAGTATATTATAGTATATTATGCATTATATAATGAGTGTTTCACTACATAACACAACTGAGGTATCAATAGTAGTTGATCCCTACCCCCCTCACTGTAAACCATTTTGGGAGGCCCTGATACAGAGCTATAAAAATGCAATGTTATTGTTGTTGCTGTTGGGTTGTTACTGTTGCTGAATTTGCATTGAAATTAAACTCTCTGCCATATGCTATGCTATGCTATGCTATGCAGCTATATGATTCTGCTAGCCAGCACAGGCCTTGAGTCAGTCAAGCGTCTCAGCAGGCTGGTGGGGGCTCTGGAGAAGGAGAGCCAGATCCATATCCATACGCTTAACACCACTGACCTTGGCTCCGTCGTTGCCAGGGAAACCGTCCAGACCATCTTTGCCCGGCAGACCCTTGAGAGATGACAGGGAGGAAAGGGAGATGATGTAACAATGGAACTTTACAGCGCTGCTGCGAGTAGAAACTGTCACGTTGAATGAGAGAAAATACAATCTCCCCGTGGCATGAGAAAGAGGCCTGATTCATAGATGTGACAGACAGGTCTCATGTGGTCGTCACAGTGGAAACTTACCGGTTTGCCAGGCTCCCCTGGTTTGCCAGAAAAGCCAATTTCTCCAGGAAGTCCCTGTACAGAGAAGATGCAATAACAACAATGGTATTATCATTAAGCCTGTTTGTTTTCTCTGTAAACTGAACAATACATTGGCCTCTGATCTATTTTATGCTGCATTTGTTATAGTTTGGAATGATAAAGCAAGAGTGATACGATAGCCTATACTGGAGTCTAAATCACATACGCAAGATGATGAGCTACATATGCCAAACCAATAGAATCCTAGGTGTCTCTGTCGCTTAGGGGAATAAATATGTTTCCGTTCCTCAAGAATGATGTTAGCGTATTAGGAACTATCAAAAAAGCACTGTGGATGAGTCCCGAATGTGCCCCAGACTAAAATTATTTTAATCAAACAGTACTCACGGGAGGGCCGGTTTGTCCAGGATTACCAGCAGGTCCAGGTGGACCTTGAGGCCCCTGAAAATAAAACACACACAGTGACCATCAGCAAAATCCCAAACTGAAAGCTACTTGGGCCATTTTGCTTACAGCTACAATTTCAACAGAAACCACAAGAGGGAGTATATTTCCATACAATTCAGGGGTCTCAGTGGGTTAGTCTGCATTGCACATTTGCAAGCTTCATGAGATTCTGTGAATATGGTTCTGTTGGGTTAAAGGGATCCTTGGCTAGTAAAACATGTTACAAGATTGCTGTTGGTGTCAGCTGCACAAAATTATTTTAAAAGCAGTCAAAATGTTTTTGGTTTTATTAAAAGTTTAGAAAATCCTTTCACTCATAAACTGCCATTGTTGTAAAAAGTGACATCACCTGGTTGAATCTAATCAGGGTTCGATCAAAGTGCTGCAATCAAGCTGTTGCTGCCCATAGACACCTGCCAAAATGCCCACTACCTGCCTACTACATCCTACTACTACTCGTCCAGGATCTCTGCAGAAAGTAATGTGTGGTATGCAGTACATGAGGTACATTACTTAATGAGGTGCTCTTCAGTAGGCATATGTGATTAAACTACATGTAAGCATGAGGAATTCATATGAAATTCTCCTTGCATACAATAGGTGAACTGAGGAACTCCTTGCACCCTCTCCACATGCAAAGAAAAAACTGTGAAAAAACATTCTAATCAATTTCACATTCAAGTCTTAAAATCAAGTGCTTACAGGTGGTCCAGGAAGTCCATCAACACCTGGCAAGCCACTGTCTCCTTTTTTACCCTGTAAAGAATAGTTTGTTTGTGATTGCAATCAAGCCATCAGACACAGTTAATTAATTTATTACACAAAATGTCATGTCCTGAACATCCAGTCAGGAAGGGGAGGGGAGTGCCAGTTAACGCCAGTTAAGTTCACCAGGGCGTGAAAAGATCATTCCGCCATCTAGTGGATAAAATACTCCACTGCATCCAGGTCCATCCATTATATTGGTATGGATCTGAGATACATGGGTGTGCATGTAATAGAAAGTGTGTGTGTGTGTGTGTGTGTGTGTGTGTGTGTGTGTGTGTGTGTGTGCATGTGTATGTGTGTGCTAGTGAACATGTTCTAGGGGTGACTGACTTCATGGCTTAATGGTCATGCAGCCAAGCGTACAGCAAGCTTAAAGCCCTGTCAGATTCTCAGACAGCAATCTCCTCTGGGCCAATGCTTTCAAGTGAACTCCCCTTACATCAAATACAAATACAACACTAAACACTCACACATACACACACACACACACACACACACACACACACACACACACACACACTCACTCTCTCTCACACACACCCCCCACACACACACACACACATACACACACACAGAAAGAATGGCAGAGGACACACACAAGCACACGCAAACACAAAAAGGACAGAGAGACACATACAAAAACACAGTTCAGCACTTCAGAAGAAGCTAAGTCACTGACCATGACTCTAGATGAAAACAAAACAGTCTCTGAGGCTATAGCATAGTCTGTCAATATGATCTTTAGATTTACTAAGAAACAGACCATCCATGTCTCCTGTCTGAATCATCCAAGCAGTCCAGCTGACTGCTGAAATAAAGACTGCTGTCCCACAGAAGTAGCCTTCTGTGGGACAGCATCACAGAAGTGCATGCATCACAGAAGTAGCCTTAGTGCATCGGCTTGGAGTGGGATGGCATGCTATATACTATATATTAACTCATTGCCATGCAGCATTCAGCTTATGGATACGGTTTATATACTGTATATATAGGCTATATAAAAGCATACTATACACTATATTATATTATAATATATGCTGTTATACTTATATAGCATATATTTATATATACTACTGAGTACATACTGTCAAATGCTAGTTATTTACCAGTGTCTGTTTACTGTATTACAGTAACTAAGGAAAAAGGGATGAATCTGATCTGTCATGTATATGAAAGAGACCACTGAAAGGGTGTTTCTCATGCCAACTCAACATAATTATTATGTGCATGTATTGAGTTTGAGGTGAAAGTATGGATAAACTTTGGGACACTCCTCGTGTGTGTGTGTGTGTGTGTGTGTGTGTGTGTGTGTGTGTGTGTGTGTGTGTGTGTGTGTCGGAAGCATGAGAATAGCACACTTGTCATCTGGTGCTGTAAGTTCATTCCCTGGCTTCTGCCACTAGAGGGTGCTAGAGCACTAGTTTATACAGAGCCTGTTTACAGCTCTGAGTTTATCCTGTTCCTCTTAGTTTATGCAGTTCCCCTCATTCCTTCTGTATCCAGACTACCTGCACCTTTTAAAATGCACATTTAAGGACTTTTCAGATTGCTTTTTTAAAGACAGTTACAGTCTTAAATAATATTGCAAGCATGAGTGGTGTGCTCCATGGTTTTGCTCCATGTATACCTGCATGTTTTGATGTCAAAATGCCAAGGCCTAACTTATAGCCTACAATAAATATGTACAGGTTTGCAGGTCTGACAAACTGAGCAAAAAATCATTTGGCTCCTACAATTCCAGATATTTGAAGACTTTTAATCTGCAAGGACCCTGATGATGTGTCTTTATGCTTCCTTGCTCTTCTCTCTTCTCTCTCTCTTCTCTCCATACTCTGTATACTGTACTATTGTATACTGTAATCTAATATTAGCCATCTGTCATTACTACATGAACAAAGAATAGTTGATTTAAAAAAGTTGAATCTTTCGCCCAAATTTGTTCCAGTATAAGCTTTGTCCAAGGACAACAAGGAGTTGTGTGGCACTTTAAAGTGACTGCTGAACAGGAGTTCACTTTTTACTTTGCATCTTGTTCTTTACGAGCACTATGCCATGTTTGTAATGGAAAGCAGAGGGTGTCATGATGTGTTGTGAAATACAGCTTTGGCTGCTGTGACATCCACCACCACAACAAAAAAAGTAATGACTAATGGAATTTAAAGTATCCATCAAAGCAGAAACTCTTTTCCTCTGAAGGATGCTTTCAATGAAAAAAAATCATAGCTGTGTTCAAACACAGCTTTTAAGAGGCAAAGATGTGAGCAGGGTTCAAAAGGTTCTCCCTTCACCTTCAGAGGTGCTGATCTATGCGTTTCTCCCCTTCTTTTTTCTCTCTCTCTTTCCTTCTCTCTTTTCTCTTCTCACTTTTTTTATATTCTCTCAGTATTCTCTTCTACTCTCTATTTATTTAATTCTCTCTCTCTCCTAACCCTCCTTCTCACTCTCTCTCTCTCTCTTTAATGTGTCATTTTCTTTTCCTCCCTCTCTCTCTCTTCATAACCTGTTGGCGTTCTGGATAGTCATCTGCAACAGTAGGAGAAGAGTATAAAGAGCTTCAGCACTGCAATCCCTCCCTCCCCACTGCAGTGAGTGTGTGTGTGTGTGTGTGTGTGCGTGTATGCGTGCATGTGTGTATGTGTGTGTGTGTTAATGTGTTTTTGTTCTGTTTCTACAGACGGGGCTCCTCAAGTACCAGACCCCGCTGATGCAAGTGGGCCCCCAGACGCAGGTCCGCTGTTAAAACACAAAACAGCACGTGCGTGTTCCCTACATGGCTCTGTGTCAGTGGCTCACAGAACATGGTAGTTTGTATGCAAAAGGGAGCATCCAACCCCCCCTACCCCAGTCTGAGTTACATTGGTTGGCCTTACCCTTTGTCCAAACTCTCCGGGCTCTCCTGGAAGCCCTTGCTCACCAGGTGGACCCTGGACAGAAGAAGTGGAAAGAGAATTTAGTTGTTAAATATCATGGCCACAGACTCACCAGTCAACAATACAGGATCTGCTCTGTGCAACTGGGCTGCTAAGTAGTTTAGCATTCAGTTGAAGCCTTTGAAAGGATTTAGCACAAGTGGCTTTGAAACTAAACAGACCTGTGTTGTCTTTACATGCATTGATACACACAAAGGTGCACACAAATACACACACATATACACACTGGACACACACACACACACTCCATCTCAAACTATTCAAACACACAGTCAATAAGCTTCAGGTCTCCTCTGGTAATATAATGTGCATGATCGGGGCACCATAAGTGGAAGGAAGTCATAATTCTTACGGGTGGGCCAGGGGGTCCGTCAGCCCCTGGGGGCCCAGGTGGACCTTGGGGCCCCTAAAAAAAAGACCCAAACAAGAAAAGCATCAGAGCTCATTCATCAACATCTCCACCAGGGGACACATAGTATCTGGTAGTCATTAACATGGATAAACCAAACAGCCTGAATCTACTCACAGACTCTCCTTTCAGTCCTTCTGCTTGATACTAATGAGAAAAGCCAGAAAAAAAACAATCAAATCAAACACAGTAAAATTGTGAAAGAAACAACCGTTATAATGATCAACTACTGAAGACGTGCTCCGACATGATGATGTGGTTTTTACGCCTCCCGGCAATGATTTAAACAGAGCCATCGCCCTTCAGTTAAACGAAAGACGACTGAGCGTGCGCAGCTTGACTTCTGTGGCTGCTGCCTCCCCCCGGCTTCAAACAGCTACCAAAGCATGAATTACATTTAATTATGAAGATAAGGCCTTACCACATCCCCAGGTAATCCAGCAGGCCCTCTCTCTCCCTGTGAGGAAGTGGCAGAACAACCCAAGGTCAAACAATGGAAGGATGAGCGGTGATGTTGGCGCATTAATAGTAACAAAGTGAACAGCTGCCTTAATTGTTTATGTTATTAATAGTGTAATATTCATGGCAGTGCTGTGAGGTAAATTACATCACTCGGGTGGTGTTTAAATACACATGCATGCCTAAGGACAGGGGATAATTGGTCGTTTTGCATCCACGTTGCTTCCCCCAATCTGACAAAGCTGTTTAATTGTTCGCCTCAAGCTGTGCGTATGTGTATGTGTGTACATTTTTCGAATTTGTGTAAGGGAGTGTGTGTGTGTGTGTGTCTGTGTTTTCAAACTGTTTTCAAACATACAGTTTCACACACACACACACACACACACACACACACACACACATTCACTAAGGAGCTAATGTCCACAGCCTTATAATCTTCAGTGCAGGCTTCTCTTTGATAGTTTTGTCTGTTAACTCAGCCCCATGATATCAAACAACATTATGTTGATAAACATGTAAACTATACAAACCTTCTCTCCTTTGACTCCATTTGGCCCGGGAGCTCCAACAGTTCCTTTCTGACCCTATTTTCATACACACACACACACACAAACACAAGCACACACACCAAAAAGAAAAAATGGTCAGACTCAACACTGAGGTTGTAAAGAGCATAGTGCCACCTATACTCTCATTCAGAAATGAGTGCTCTCTTATTGAGACTGATTGACTGCCAACCAGTCAATCAAGTAATCAATCAAACAAACAGTCAATAAAACTTCATTCGAACTTTACTTTCGCAAATTGAGCTCACTGGTGAGTTGTCAGTCATTTTAGAGAGCGCAGCATTGACCTCCGCCCTCAGCTAAGAACACACAATAAGCTGTGAGAAGAGATTAGGGAGGGGAGAGGAGACTCACATCCTTTCCTGGAAGCCCCAGCTTTCCTGGAAACCCATCTAGACCAGCCTGGCCCTGGAGAGACAACAAAAAAATCTTTCTAACATGATGCCAAATTAAAACCAGGATGCATGTTTACTATATATGATGCTTTAGTGCACCATAGCAAGGATAGAGAAATTGATGAAAAAATTATAAGTATACAGTATAGTATATAAAAATTATGCCAAGGATTGTCCTCCATACTGTAAGAGAGCTGTTATAATGTATTTAAACAGTATGCTATGTCTTTAGACATGTCTCATTTAACAAAGTAAAATAAAGTTCAATGTCAGCATTGAACTTAGCAATATACCTTCTCAGACACATCCTCTGCCCTTGTGGGCCTACACCATATGGTAACAATGAAGAACAGACTATACACACCATGTGTTACACTGCTGGCTGCTGTCTGCTACTAAATCTATTCACTACTACTAAAACACCACCACCACTCTTGCATACATACGCGTGCGCACACACAAACACATACATGTGCACACACAAACACACACACACACTACCTCATTCATGTCCTAAGCTATCTGACAGACAGGTGCTCCTGTTGTTAAGCACTTCCACACCTTCAGGAGCAGGCAGCCTGGCTCTCTAGACAGTTGTATTTCCTCGAGCCTATGGCTGACAGGACAGTGGCTGGTCTGATTTTTTAAACATGACGACCCCCTCAGGCACAGCCCCCACTCTCCCCTCAAGCCACACACTGGGCACCTTGACTTCACTATGTTTAACGATTTCATGGATGGGGCAAGTCAACGAGTGGTGGAGATGGTGGCGGGGAGTGGTGGAGGGGGTTATTTTGGAGAAAGTGCCATATGGCAGACCCATCCATGATCTATGGTGTTATGCGGCCCGTTGACTTTGACTGGAACCAGATCGCATGAAGGATTTCATCTCGTACACGCTTCACGCAATAACTCCTCGTTCTATTTTCCCCTAAATCCCCTTAATGATTTTCTTCTGCCAGATCTTTTTGTTTAGTATTTGCAGTCTTTGA
The DNA here is from genome assembly GCA_027481765.1 of Tenualosa thibaudeaui. Taxonomy (NCBI): domain Eukaryota; kingdom Metazoa; phylum Chordata; class Actinopteri; order Clupeiformes; family Clupeidae; genus Tenualosa; species Tenualosa thibaudeaui. Next base: position 10,088,465 of record JAIFZK010000011.1, read on the forward strand.
TTAATGTCTTAAGCAAAGGCATGATCTAAGCCTCAGGGCTGCTTTAACCATCATCTGCTTTATCCACTAGAGATAACACTCAGTAATGTGATTTGGAAAGTCAGTCTTAAAGGGGCAGAATGTCATCCAAGTTGGAAATGCCACTAAACCTGAAATAGGCGTATAACTGGCCTGTACTGGAGCACACCAATGACACCCACAGCTACACACTTTTTTACGTATCTCCAACCCTCTCAGGTTTATATATATATATATAATATTAATATATACATACATATATTAATATATACATACATATACATATTATGTACATATTTTTCTTATAATGTTCAGCACGTAACACGTAATGACAAACCTTCAACCACCCAAGACAGAGCGAGTGAAACTGAAAGTCTGAGTGAAAGTGAAGAGTGAAAGTCTTCCTCAATCCTATCTTCAATAATCAACTCACTGTTGTACATTATTTCTGTTTATTCTGACATTAGGAAACACTCGGTGTATCCGTATATACATTTGTTCAATCAGTAAGTATTTACATTGAGACTATAGACTTTCTTTTGTCTGAGGGTTATGACTAGAGGTGCGTAGTAAAAGCTGAGGACTGAAGTGAGAGGGAGAGGAGAGGGGACTGCGTTGCTGTTGAGGAGGGTGGGGGGTTAGGGGGTGCACTACACCCCCGTAGTTCCCATACAGGAAGTTTGGAGAGTGCATCAAGACCAGTCACATCTGTTACCTTCATTAGTTTCATAATCTCTCTACTTCCTAAGGGAGGTGTGCACATAACACAGGTCCACATCCACACACACACACACACACACATATCCAACAGACGCATAGACATAAGCACACACACAAAGACACACACACGTGTAGTACATGTGCAAGGTGGACTATCAGGAAAGCACTTAATCTCTTCTTCAGCAGTCTGCATCCCCGTGCAAAACTGTCTACCTTATCACCTGAATGCTTCCTTTTTGACTGTACATGTGGCAAACTCATTGGGGCGAATACTCCATCTGCAACTTCATCATGGCATGCAATCTTCCACGGAGTAAAGCAATCCGTGGAAATTGCTATTTCCAGATATGCACTCATTCTTTGATACTGGGGTCTGGCCTGAGACTAATGCTGCTGACTGTACTGATATACGGCCCATCTACAGACATGGATGGTTCTCGGTGCCTTTAATGTATATGCAGGTCTGGGAATGCCTGCTGGTTGTAGTCTTGTGTGGCAGGAAAGAGAGCAGACACTCACCCTGGCTCCAGGAGCTCCTTTCTCTCCCTTCTTCCCAGGGTCACCCTGAACAAAACAGAAAACAAAACAAAACAAACAAATGTTGTCATGGCAGGACCACATGCAAATTCAAGAGTACATAAGAGCACAAGAGTAGAGTAAAAATGTATGCTTTAATGCATAACAAATGTCTGAAGGATTTGTTGCTCTGTTCATCCCAGCCTTAGCTCTGAGCCACAGGATTTACACTGCACCTCTACATCATATGGTGATAACACACAAATCCCAGGCCATCGTATGGTGATAACACTCACATCACAACCAAAGTGTGTGTAGCAAACACACAATACTCACAGCAACACCTTTAGGTCCAGGACTGCCTGCCTGGCCAGCATCGCCCTGAAGACCCTGTAATGTAGACAGAGGGCATGATAAGAGCATGTTTAGATGAGGTTAGATTAACGTTAAACTATTGTCACTTCCCAAGTACAAGACATGCATTAGCATGCACATCTAAACAGCATTGCAAATAGTACATGAGACACAACTGAAACAGCATTTACACAGTAGGTAGATATTTATTCACAGTATGTAGATAATTGATGAATTGGTAATATATATTAGAGTGCCAACAGATGAAACAAAGGCCTATTTTGTTGAAAAAGTTAGGATGCCCTGATGTCCTGACCATGCTCAACAGTATATCCGGTATGAGAGGCCACTGGACTCCCAGAAAAGCATTAGCACCTGTCAGAAGATGACCCTACTTCATGACCTCTGACCTTTTGACCTCTGACTAGCTCACAGCATGACATCCTCAGCTTGAAGTCTGAGTTCTATCATGTCTCTTCTACTAACTACTACATATAGTACTCAAAAATCATAGTAGTAGTAATAGCACTACCCAAAAATCACATGCAATCGCATTAGAAAGAAAAGAACACTAATCATTTTCATATACACAACGTTGTTGTAAACACTGCAGAACAACTAATTCTTCAACAATTTGGCAATTAAATTCATCGCCATACAGAGAATAGTACACAGCAAATAAAATAATAGATATTCAGTATATATTTGTTTTGAGACGTTATACACTTAGTATTTTTCTCATCACTAGGGGGCAGCAACTATCTTCAGGTCACTCATCTAAGGAGAATAATATGTTCTATAGCAAAAAGGCCTGATCCAGCCAACCATACTCTTACATAGAGGCCAGACAAAAGTGCAGTCAAACTATCGATCTCAGTGACCAAGTCCCTTCACAAGGTCAGTGCTGAGTAAAAGCTGCAGACCAAATGTAAAACCACAAACACACTGCAGAATTTCGACACTTTCACCATTTCAACAGAAACAAAAATGAGCACAAAAATACATTTGAGTACAGAAAACTGTCAATAGGTCAGCCTGAAGACAACCAAATGTGTCATAACTGACAAAACATGGACAGTGTGCTTACTTTTTGGGCAACGTTTTTGCTGTCATGTAAAAGTCAGCCGCCTTTCACAGCAACACCAACAAAAATTCTCAAAGCCCTGCTGAAGGTTTTGTACTTTTGCTGAAATCTCATAAAAATAAGTCCCAGGGTCTCGGTGTTGTTGACCACATTTCCACTCTTTGTCTGCATCTAAAACTAAGCACTTATTGGCCTGTTATTTTTATTCTCCACCTGGTATAGATTTATGTACTGCTTTTGTTTTAAGTTTTGACTGAGTGAGATGGTACCTTTGGTCCAAGAGGTCCTGGTAGGCCCACCTCTCCTTGTGCTCCTGGTACCCCCTGTTAGAAATGAGAACCCAAACAGCAGTTTAGACAATTTGAACTTTAAGAGAAGACCATTACAGACTAGAATTGTATTCTCCAAAACGACATGTTTGGATGTCAAGATATTAGCTTATGCGCTTCTGATGGTGATCCTTTCATGGTGATTTGTTTTAATAGGCTCAATGATTCTCCTACAAATTACAGAACCTAGCCAACATCAGGAAATGTGTCCTTACATACTGAGTACTCTTTTTCCTATAGTGTGTGTCTGTGAGTGAGTGACACTGTCAGTGGTCTGTCTGTGTCTGTTAGCTACTATAGTCTGCAGTGAATCTCTATGGACCAGTGCAGGCAATGATACTCACTCTTTCTCCTTTGTCTCCCGCTGTGCCTGCAAGACCTGGAAGCCCAGATGCACCCTGCAAATGAATTTACAAACAGTAGATGAGATGTTAGCAACAACACTTTCATGCAAACAAACACGCAAATGTATTACATCTAATTAATACACCTCCATTCCATGCGTCCTACTTAATTCTAATATATTTAGCCTCTAGCCAACATAAATGAAAAAAAGAAGAATACATCAGGTATAAAAATATGGATTACATACTACATTTTGACACATAACAAAAAACATATAATGTTTGTTTGCATACAATTTGTGTAGATGACATCAAAACCAGCAGTTTAGATATAATTTTAAAAATCAATCAGATGCTACCATTTTGAGTACCACAAATAAGCACTATGTAACAACGTGCTGTGATAAAAAAAAAAGAGTTTGCTGACCCTCTCTCCTTTGATTCCCCTCTCTCCAGACTCTCCCCGAAGCCCAGGATCTCCCTGCAAGAGAGAGATATTACAGTTTGGATGAGATAGGGGACACTATTAGGCTTTGTAGAGACAGAGCTGGGATGCGGGACCATGAACAGCGCTGATGGAGGCTGAGACAAGGAACAAGCACCAGAGAATCTGGAGAGTTGTGCTCTGAAATGGCCAACATTAATCACACACACATACACACAAAACTGTTGGACAACAAGAGTTAGGCCAACATTAATCACACACACATACACACAAAACTGTTGGACAACAAGAGTTAGTGACAATGAGATGACTGTGTCAGACAGACCTAATATGTACAAAGACATGCACAGACACACACACACACACACACACACACACACACACACACACAGAACAATGGATTGAAGACACTCAGGTACAAGCTAAAAATGTTTACTGTCACAATTCTGACAATATAGGGTTATGTTTTCAAAAGCAAGTCAGCAAAATCATGTTCAGAGACAGATGAGACCCAAACCACACCACTTAGGAGACAATGGACTTTTTCTTTTTCTTTTCCTGCTCTTCTTCTCTGTCATGCTGCCATGACACCTACATTCAGTGGAATCCCATGGAATTCAAAGCATTAAAAAGTAAAAAAGGGATAACTTTTAAGACTCTTTAATTACAAGGTAGGGATGAGACGGCAGCAGTCTGGGGAACTTCAACGTAGCCTAAAGAATCACAAGCTTTAATTACAGCCCTTGCTGGAGAGACCGTTGACGCAAGGCGCACAACATCACCCAGACAACATAACATCTTCACAGCGTAAAGAGCTCATAGTTAGCCACATTCTCTTTGCCACCGGGGCAATAACATTATGGTATACTAGAACACTCAGAGTTCAGAGAAAACTGGGTAAACTATTTGACATAAAGAGTTTGGAGAATATATTTGTTTTTGTTTACGGCATTCACCAGATGCTTTAAAAGTCTAAATGAGATAAACAGAAATGTGTGTGACTTTGTCAATTAAAGTCATGTAGCTGGGGCTTGGTCCATCACCTAAAGTGGCAAAAAAATAATGTGGTTGGCTGGCTTTCAAATGAGATAGGCGACTGCTTTTCTCTTTACGTGCTGTCATCAAAATGCTTCCAGTCGCTCACAATAACAACAAGTGCACCGCAAATGGATGCCCCTGTCTCATTCCATTGAAATGGTAATTCACAGTGCAGTAATAGATCTTGCAGGACATTGCTTATGAAAAAAAAAAACATAAAAGGAAAACATTGTCGGAGAGTGCTCAGGAAAATGCAAAGTAAACAAACAACTGAAATGTCTGTCCCTGTCCAATTTGATAGCTACCATGGCCTTATGTAAACCAAACAGAGAGAAAGTCCAGCTCCTTATGCATTTAGTATGAAACACATAATCTGGCTCCCTGTGAGCTAGGTTAAGAAAGATCTTTCTGATTTATAATGGCATACAATTCTTTCAGGAAATACCAGAGCTCAGGAAAGCAATGGACACATTTTTCTAGTCGTGGGCGGCTGCTACCATCCCAACATGGCTGCAGCCTATAATAAAGAAGTTTCTGGAATGATCTTCGAGGTATAATTTCAGCCTGTGTCTTGTCAAGAGCACTGGAACAGTTGAATCTGAACAACACTAACAACTAACAACACGCTTATCCAATGTCATCATGGAGTCAATCAGCAGAAATCATAGATGGATAAAGCTAACATTCCAGGGCTCTTTTAAAACAAAGACTTAAAACAAACAAGCTTTGGCTTTGTCAAGCCAACCACAACAGGTGAAAGCAACAGTAGAGAAGCCTGTTCGTCTGCCTTGCACCTGTTCTTTTATTATGCGTGTAACTGAGTAAAGGGGACACTTTATCCACAAATATAAAATGGCACGCTACCATCCCTGGATCTCTTTTCCTGCCAATTTGTGGACGGCCATCTTTGGTCTGGTTCTTTGCAAGCTGGCCAGAAGGAAAGATAGGCTGGGCTAGTGATTTTGGTTCCATAATTATACCCCAAGTCTGTCAACTGGCAATGCCCAGCAAGACTGATTTTTTTTCCCCTGAGGGTGTATACATTTGCTTGCCCTTTCAGTTACTTGGTGTGTGTGTGTTGACCAAGGGTTATAATTCTGACTATAAAAATGGCGGTGCTTTTTTTCTCTCTCTCTCTATTTAGATATTAAATGAAGATATAATGTTGTACTTTGAGGGAACAGGTCAGGTTTAGCCTGAAGTTCACACTAGTACGTTTAGGCTACTTGAAGCAAGTATATGGATGCTTGACTCTGAAGTCAAGACTACACCAGCACAATCAACTGCCATCATTCTAAACAGCTCAAATATATCTGCAGTAAATGCAGTAAAAAGTACTGTATGGTTAAATCGTGTCTACAGATTTAATGCATAGAAACTAAGTAGGCCGTTGCACTTGTATATGGAAGATATATGTGTTTGCTTCATTGCTGTACCCTTTGTTGCGGAGTGAAAGTGAGGAAACAATTAAGAGCTAAGTTAAGCTCAATTAGAGTTATTCACTTCTTTGCATACAAGTATCCTTTAGGGCCACATTCCCTAAAAATTAGGTGTGTACTAGATGTGTGCTATCATGCTAATGCTAGCAACAATGCCAAAGTCCAAGCAGAGATACAGTGTTCCTTGATAGCATCTTTACACAGGATGTAGGCTAAGCATGCCTTCCTGTTCAAGCATCTGTTAAGGGAGAGCTGATGAATGTGTAAAACCCAATCACTGGTCTAGTTTCCCATCAGAGTTCACCTTCCACCCACACCGAATAAGTACTTCCTCTCAGGAAAAGAAAAAAAACATGTAGTGACCCCTGGAGTGACCAGCAGGCTACTGTGAGATAATTAGAGAAATCCCTGCGACACAAAGATGCTTTAATGAGACTGAGACAGCATGCAGGCAATGAGACAAACATGCACCACACAGCATCCATGAGGGAGTGTGCTCAAACGGTCTTACCTTAGGACCTCTATCACCTTTAATAGAGGTGGCTTTGCCCTGCAAATAATCAATCGACATGGATCAATTATTGTCGAGGCCCATGAAAGAGAATCAGTAATCAGCATCAGAGAGGAGAAAAGCAGCATTTAAGCTAATAAAGCTCAGCAAGGTTGATATTTTTACAGTAACATTAACCAATGAAGTTAAATGCTAATGCCTTTTTAAGGTAACATGTCAACTGCAATGAGTCTGGGCAGAGGATTTCACTTCAGCTACATTTAACTCTTGTGTGGCCAACAGCATCTTCAATGTTCTAAATGTTAAGTTCTAAATGTGAGATGGAACAAAATAGCTTTCGTACAGCTTCTCCTTTTTGTCCTTTGAGGCCCTGAGATCCTCCAGAGCCTTTAATACCTGGGTCACCCTGAAAAAATGAACGCACAAATGGGTGTCAAGACACACTATGGGAGACAGTGCAAAGACTTACTCCGTACTCCAATATGTAGTATTGTGTGCTACAGCATACAGCATATCATCTACATTGTACACACACACTTTAATCATTAGTGAATTGTACATGAAATGGGCTCAGAACAACATCTATGCACTTTAAATGACCTTTTCGCCCTTGGCACCCTGGATACCAGCTGGGCCTATGTCTCCCTGCGAAACAGAGGAGGGGATGAGAGAAAGAAACAGTAGCAGAGGGAAAAAAGTAAGAAGCCAGACATCCCTTGCATTGTGATTACATTAATCAAATTAAGCACTGATAGGAATCAAAAGAAAGCCTAACATCAGACTTTTTTGACACTCCAGTACTTAATTATGATAATCAAATGGTAATCACATGCAAGTTCAAACATGCAAAATTGTATTGGAATAAAAATCTCTTAGAAAAGAATAGAATAGTATCTCCTTTCCACATCTAGGGATGAACTTTGACCCCGTCTTCCTCCTGAGTTGTACCTTCTGCCCTGCAGGGCAAGAGCAGTTGATTGTCTCTTCACCACTTTTCTGCTCCACTACTGTGGGAGTAGGACTGGGTATAAGGACAGGGGGTGCCTCTGTCACCACCTGCTTAGGACACTATAACAGAGAGAGGCACAAAGCCAAGGTTGGACAGAGCTAATGGGGTGCCACTTAACAAATCGGAGTGAAAGTTGGAGTGTTGAACATGGAGTTACAGAAGCATTAGCTTCAAATTCAATGTCATATAAAAGTGCATTTGAGCATTTGAATCTTGCTGCCTGAAATGGTATTTAAGGGTGTCTATGTCTATGCGTCAGACATGGATTATTTGTTTGTATAAATGAGACATGTAAAGTGTGTGTGTGTATCTATGTTTACACTTGGTGACTCAGTGGCAGGATGTAAATAACGAAGGTGTGAGGGAGAAACCCCGTGGCATGCTGGAACCCTCGGCACGCTGGAAATGTCTCTGGAAGTGTCTGCACGCACACACATAAATATACACACACTTTGCCCTCTACACCAATGAAACACTCCCTATCACACAAGCACACACACACACACACACACACATACAAACACACACAATCACACACACTCACCGGGCCACCAGGAATATCACAGCAGGTTTCTAGCTCAGCTTGTTTGGAGTCGCAGTAGATCACCATCCTCTGGAGGTCAAACTGCAGGGCCAAGGACACACACACACACACACACACACACACACACACACACACAGGCTTGAGACTACACACAATCCTAACCCCAGACAGACAGCAACAGGTTGTCATATGTCCTTAGGGAGTCTAGGCTACACACAGCTCATTTTGCCTAGATCCAACTCCATCAGGCAACACTTGCTTGAATTCTTCCAAGCAATGGATGAGGCCCTGGCTCCCCAAAAGCATCATAAACGTAAGTAGTTCCTAAGAAAGTATTATGGCTTTTGAACTAGTTCCTGAAACCACTGACACATTTTACATAAGAAAGTCATGAAAACATTTGCAGATTTATGTATGACCCACAGAATAACACTATGTGAGCATATTTGGGAAACCAGGACCAGAAAACCAAAACCAGTTCTGGTGGAGATTAATTTACTTAATTTAATTTACTTAATTTAGAGGGGGACAATTTTCTTGCTGGTGCACCATAATTGTTATACCCCATTTGTTCTATAATAAACTGAAAACAAGATAATAAGGAGTTAGAATTGTGTTTACCACTACAAATTTAGTTTGAATCCTGAATTTCCAATGGGATACATAAAGTATCTATCTATCTATCTATCTATCTATCTATCTATCTATCTATCTATCTATCTATCTATCTATCTATCTATCTATCTATCTAAATATCTATCTATCTGTATTTTATGATCACAGATGGTCTGTTGAAAGTCTTCGATTAGATTAGTACTGCCATCTTGAAGTTTATCAAATCTTGCCAGTGCAGAAAACATGCAGCCAAAAGCCACTCACGTCAATGGGCACACTGTCATATAGTCTCTTCCCAATGACAGTCTTGCCCTTCACGTCAATGTCCTCTCGCTCCTCGATGGGGAGTGTCTGGATGAGTTTGCAGTCCAGATACAGAGAGACGTTTTTGGCCCCAACGCTCAGAGCGATTTTGTGCCAGTTGCGGTCAAAAAGGTTGTCCACTTCATTGTTCTTAAAAACTGCCCTGACCGCATCTTTGGTCACACCGACTGCATTGTACTCCACTGCCTTGTTCTCTCCATCCAGACGAATGGAGACCTGTGACAAATGAAACAAAAGGAAACTGAATTGAAGGAACCATTGACAATCAGAGCCAACATTCTAAGGTTCAACCAATCTTCAGTGATTCTGAAGCTAAGTGTCGATTGGCTGGAATTGGGACCGGGTTGGTTGCAAAGTCATTTTGTTTATTTCCCATTGAAACAGCCAAAACACATGTACAAACACAAGAGATTTTCTTAGACCTACAGAACAGACAATCAGAGAAATTGTCAGAGTGTGAGAAAGGTTTGGCGGACTTGACCTTGGAGCAAAGACGCTGACTGAAAAACACGTTTAAAATATTTATACAATAATAACCTGCTCACCTGTGGAATCCCATACTTGTCATAGATTTGCCAGAGGTACCAGTCTTCTCTTCTGGACGTTTTCCTGAATTTAAATGTCGTCACAAAGGCATACTCATCTGGCAAGCCCTGGGCAAACACATCCCTGAGGGAGGAAAGATGAAAGAACCAACTCTATTAGAACTTAAAAAAAAATTGGCCTCAAACTTTATTCAAAATCCACCACTTCAGACATGCCGTTTCACAGGGACAATCAAAGATGGCTGTCAGTCCATCGGTCCAACTATATAATAAGCCCTCTATTTCACATCTGTCTGTCATTTGTGTAAGCACATGGCCATAGTGCAAACAAGCACACAGATATAGATTTGATTATCTGCTCAAACAGTACACTACATACAGTAGGTTGGCAGTGATCAATACATACTTAGCCTCAGTATAATTCACAACAGAGTGCTATAATATATGATACTATAGAGTGCTGTAATTGATGAAGTTATTGACATATTAAAGGACGATAAACTGTATGATGGAAGAAGATGCAGCATTGCCACCATTTTGGATTTATTGGATATGAAGATTATACATCTGTACCGGTATGTCAATTTTATACTTGGATGAAATTGTGCTTTAGCCTGATATTTGTGCCACTTATACTTACTCAGTCTGCTGGACTATGGGCATTGTCCCGAGGCGCACATAAGAACTTTGCCCAGGCTCATCTCTGGTGCCCAGAATGTCTCTCACATTAAAATAGTCCATCAGATCAAATCCTAAGGAAAAGAGACAGAGGATGTTGAGGATGTAGAGAAATGTGTTGATCCCTTTTTTCTGCTACTCATCTACACATTTGAGGCTACAGTTAGAAAGTAAGAGGCCATTGCCAACACCTTCACCCATTGTAATGCTAGTATATCCAGTCACCAGTAGGGGGCAATCCATATGGTCAGAGAGGCAGTAGGCCTGCACTCACTTGGGGATGTAGGAACCAGATAGGCCAAGCAAGTAAGTCACGCTTACAGACTAATTGCAGGTCTACCCATGATAAGAAGTGTTTCGCTGCTTGACATATGTCTCCCAAAACTGCACTGAGAAAACCAGAGAGGCATAGTTCTTGTCTAGGCCCCAAAGCTTAGCGGCAAATGGCATCAAATCAGTGGAACGTTTCTGCTTATGGTGTTATTTCTGTGCCACAGTGTTGATCATATGTGATGTCCACATTCTTGTGAAGACACATGTCCCAACACTTTTTGAGGACACTTTCATTTTCCACGCTGATAATGTCACGGATATCTGTCGTAATGACGGTTTATGTCATTTTGATTGACGCGTGTGCAGGTTTGTGGTGAGAGACTAAAGAGGGTCTTTTCCGAGCCGAGCAGCATTTTAGTGCTGCCAAAAGAGGTAAGTACAGGTCAGTCCAGACACACCCTGTCATCACACACAAGGCTGTACTTATGGGCAGAGAACTGCTGCCTTAAGTCTCATTATTACTGAATAACTGAAAACAGACCTCGGCTTTCTTTTCTGCTTTGAGATTATCAGCCCCAATAATTATGCTCATGTTTACCAAATGTTTCAAATGCACTGCCAGATTCAGCTGGAATAAACTTCATGCACAGTGGCAGCTGTCTTAAGAAAAGATGCCACGTGCAATTATGTCATTGGTAAAATTGCATGTGTGTGTGTGTGTGTGTGTGTGTGAGAGAGAGAGAGAGAGAGAGAGAGAGAGAGAGACAGAGAGAGATTCTGTGTGAATTAGGTTTTCTGCCACCATTTAAGGTGACTTCCAAGGACCACACCCACAAACAACAAACAAGCAACTATGGAGATGCCAGCTGGGCATCGGGCGTTTCCAGATGGAAATCTGGCGAGTGGTATTGAGGCCTGGTTTTGCGGCTACATGCATATTGCATATTGCCTTGGGGGAGCCACAGATGGTCCCAGATAGTTATCCTGCTTTCGTCCCTCAAAATCCGCAAACACAATCTCGACTCACTTTACGGCCAACTCTGCACTCGATTACTACCTGTTTTCTTCTGTTTAAAAGGATAGGCTATCTGAAGCTGCTTTGGACAACGCAGTGTCAGTTTTCAAATTTGAGTATAGTATTTGATATAGTATAGTTTGAGTAAAGTATTTGAGAAGCCAATATTACTATAGTTTCTAAAGTTTATACATGATACATGGTTATACACTATAGTTTCATATATGAAAAGAGTACCATGGTATCCTCAAGTGGATGGGGAAATTTTTTTGTCGTAAGGTAAGCCTAGTCAAACCAGTTCAAGTGCTGAAGTGGTTGTTCAAGTTTAAAAGTGCAATAGACGCAGAATGGTGCACGCGCAAGAACTCTACACAAGTCTGTAGCCTATTTCTTACCAAAGCTTTCACAGATTATATTGCAAGAATTTGCTCTACGTCATTGAACAACATTTAGGAAGGGTTTCAGACGTGTAATGCTCATGTTTCCAACTGTCACCGTTCGCTATGCAACTCCATCTGTTCCATGGAGTTAGGGACCAGCAGCGCAAGCGCTGACCTGTAATTTGAATTGGCTGCTGAAAGCATGTAATCATTCCCCCAGAAAGCTATTTTGATCAGGCATCAAAAAAATCGACGGGAAACGCCAGATGACTCTCAATGTGGGAAACGCGCTCAGAATGCACTGTTTTGATCCAAACGATGGTGACATCTGGGAACTCTGACTATCTGCCAGTGGTGACTGCAAATTAATGGCATGGTTGCGGACATCTCCAAGGTTATGTTGCTCAAAAGAGTTGCATCGTCGCCTTTTAAAGTCTCACGCGACTTTCCATACACTGATCTGCTTCAAATAATCAACTTAAATTACTTTTTTTGGGAAAACCAAGCATAGGCTAGTTGATTTATTATTTAGGCGGTTGTGCATACATTTAAATGCTGCAAGGAAGTTGCGAACTTGTACTTATAGCCTAAACGTGTAATTTGGATAGTCTTCCTGACAAAGAGTCTGTCAAACTGTTTAAATCCTGCAGACATTTGAATTTATCATGTGATGGAAACGTCATATGTTGTAGTTTTTACAGAAGAGAGATGACCACATAATTAGCACTGGCCCCTACTGGAGAGGATGTGAGGTGTAATCTCATGAAGCAATGTCCTGACAAACATCCAAAGAGAGCCACCCAGAAGTTCTAGGCCAGAACACCACTATTTGGAATGATATACTGTTTAGACCTCAACCGCCTTTGTTATAAATGGTCCCTAAACTCTGTTAGGCACCAGGCCTCAATCACACAGTCGTCTTCCATAAATCCCAATGTCCTCCCAGATCCTAAGCCCAGAACCCTCAAAGACTTGATATGAATCAGCCAATCATAAAAGTCAATTCAAGCCAGCTAAGACTTTGAGAGCTCTGCATAGGGATTGGGGGAGATATTGGGATTCTGCCACTGTCCCCATTTACCTCAGGATTGTCTGGCGGCTTTCATCTATGCTGTCACAGTCTGAGTGTTTCTGTGGTCGGCTTCACACTCCCCTAATCACTCAACTAAAATCCCAAAGCGCCTAGTGCAGAATATTGCATTCAATCATGCATTCAAAGCAAGCGAAAACTTTAAAGTGGCCCATCACATCTATACACCTTAAGCTGACAGCTGCCATTACAATTATGCTATTCTGTTACTTGCAGCCTATTTGGACTGAAGGAGCTCAAATTCCCTCTCTCTCTCTCTCTCTTTCTCTCTGTTCCTCTCTCTGTCTGCTCCTTAGATGAGGACCTCGGTACCGGTGAGTAGACGTTGCTCTCCACCTGCCTGTTTTTTCTATTAGCGTGATAAATTTGAGTGGGAGGTTTCAGACAGGAACTGTGATCCCCACAGACTTTGAGACAACATCCTACCTATCTGCCTGTGCGCCACCACTCAACATTTCTGAGCCCAAAATTAAGTACTTTTTCCACGGGTGCGACATCTAATGCAAATGTCTAATGCAGGGAAATGAGTAACATTTGTGATTTTCAAAGAGGGTGCTTTTCATTTTGCGTCATGTTCATCTGGGTACTATGCCCACTGAACTGAGGTTTGGTTGTTGGTTTGGAAAGGACAGTTGTACACAGTGTCTTTGTGCATTAAAATGAAAGAGGCTAAGTCAGGTGGAAGTAATGGAGGTTTTGACACTGTAAAGCTGGACATGCACTGGTCAAAGGAGTGTGAATGTCTGTGTTCAAACAGCAGAGGTGGGAGATGAGGGGGTGGAAAAATCTTTATGAATCAGTATGAAAACACTCCTCCTCTTAGAGGTCTGTGAAACAAGTGTGGCATTCTTTTAAGGAAAACTGTTACCTCCTCTGTTTCCATCTGATTAAGGCATTTCAGTGTTTTCATTTTAAGTCATTTAGTTGCTTCAGTCTGAGGGGCTTAAAGAAGCAGACAATGAGCTTGTCACGGGGACTAGATCTAAGACAAAATCCTGGATTAAACCATGTTTCAAATGTCCATTCTGTATCCTAGCACTAGTCAGGGATTACGAGTAATTCCACTTTAAGACAGCAGCGTTCTGAGTCCAAGAAAGCCACTATTCAGTCGTCTGAGAAGAAAGGGGAAGTGTAGGAGTTAGAAAGGGGAGAGGAGAGTGGAGGAAGTGTGTGTGTGTGTGTGTGGTAACATTACCTGGGACCTCCTCCAGGCCTGCACTGGGACTGTTGGGTTTAAACCTGTCTGGCCGAACTTTCATGTTTGGGCATAGAACATCTGTGTGAAGAGCAGGCAGACACATACAGTTATAAAATGGTAAACAGTGAGTCCCACGGGGAGTTACAAACATATACAATTCATACAATACAGGAGACAGTTGACACAGAAGACTATTTCATCAGAACAACGTCAAGCTAGAATAGTTAAATATTAATTCGAAATTGCATTTAATGTTGAAATTACATTTTTATTTATTTATTTTTATTTTCATATTTATATTCATTTTATTTGATTTTTAGGTAACATTGAGACAGTTGCAGCTGGGTTAATGTTATCTGATTTGTCCTTACTCAGTTAAAATAACAAAACTGTTATATATTGAGATTAACCCTGAAGCACATTAAATGGAGATTGTTTTGGAAAAGAGCTTTTCTTATTTTCTTGTAAAACACCTCCAAAATGCAGCTCATGCCACACAGTTACCTGCATATTAAACTTTATTATATTGGTCTTTTTTGGGAGGCTGCTGACGTGATTTATTTTGTTGCCCTGTGAGAAAAACAAAAACCCTTTCCATCCCTGGTCACATACATACTGCTGGTACATGATATACAGATATATTACGGCAACAAGGCCCATGGGTGCTCTCAAAAGTGTTCCAGAGGCCTTGCATACTTGAAGTCATGCAACGTAACCCCTGAGTAATGCATAGAAGAGTTGTCCAAGGGAAACCTCCTTCCATACCCCCCATTTGAAATAAATATAGGCCTAATATTAAGACTAACACTAACTCCCCAACTTCTGTAATCCTTCTTTCAGTAAGGGATGGTTGGCATAACTCATGTCTCAGGGAATGCTTTCTTGCAGACAGTGGATACACTCTTGGTTCCAGCTGACTGTCTGGAGAAACAACAGCAATGGTGGCGGCGGTGACAGTTTTAGACTCGCGCACGCCCACCTTTTCAAAGCCGCGGGTCCTTAGAGTGATCTGGTTGGTGACAGTGAGGAAGGCAACACCAGAGGCATGCATCAGGTTACGGTAACATCAGTACTCAAACAGAGACCCTGGAGTGGGCAGAGGGAAGGGTAGGTTGGGGGGCGGATTGGGGTCTATTTGTGGGACAGTCCTGCCCCAGCATGAATGACAACAGGAGTGGGATAGTGTGTCAGTGATGGAAAGCTGCTTTGAGAGGCAGCTGTGCCAGGTATGGGCCCCTGAGACTGGTTTGCTTGTGCTAGCGGAGCTGAATGTGGAAACCAGCCCTTTCCCCCAAACGACACACAGATGGCGGTCTGTTTCTAGGAGGAAATGTTTTGTCTTTCTTGGACAGCTGGAGGGAGTCAGCAAGATGGCACTTTCCCTGACTCGCCCCACTGAAGCAAGACTTAATTGATTCAGTGATGCTGGCCACTGCTGGATAGGAATTCCACCTAGGTTCCCCAGGTCTTATTTTAGAACCTGTCTGTCCTTGTATCAACTGTTCAACAAGTACAAGTATGAATTGCACTTGGGTAAATGGCTGATATTGAGCTCTTTGCCTGGTTTTATTTTTCAGTTTGTGTTTATTCACAGGCCGTTTGTAATTCTCTGCGCAGGATGTCGATGATCTATGGTTGGATTACATTCTGGGTCCGCCAGGCTCATGGCTAAGGAAAATACAACATAGCAGATTATTTTTAGTGTGTCCATGGCCACTCAATGACCCACTTTAAGAGGCCCCTCCCCGCCAAACTGTGTTCTTAAACTCCAAGTTGTGGCATTATATTCCCCAACTATTAATTATAGTGGAGTATGGGAGTGCGGGGCCATAGACTCCACCTTTCTGAACAACTTATCTTGAGATCATAGCCTAGTCTTTATCTACACATCATAGCATAGTCTTTATCTACAGATCACAAGTGTAGCCTTTTAAAGACTCAGCCCAAAGGGACAGTGTTGTGGCTGTCTTACTGGTGTGCATGTGTCTGTGGTGTCTGTGTGTATTTGCATACAAAGTGGGCAGGCACCCAAAGCCACAACCGCTGATCGCATCCCTGACTATCATGTATAATCAGACCCTGTAATTTTCTTAATCGTGACTATAAAAAGCACTTTGTCATGTTTAAAGAGGCTTTAAGTTTACCATGACTGCAACTGTTTTTTTCTTCTCTATGCTCTCTCTCTCCCCCTTTTCTCTCCCTCTTCTCTCCCTCTTCTCCTCTCTCCATGAACAGAGCCTCTACCTCTGACTGGCATAAATAAAGCACTCAGAATTTGCTTCAGGGCCCACGGGAAAATCCAGGTGACTTGTTTATTCCCTGAAATCTTTGTCCCTGCCGGCAGTCAGGCTGATGACTTCTCCATGAACAAACCACAGCACCAGATACCCGCTCCTCAACTTAATGACATCTTCCCAAGAGGTTACTCCAAGTGTCTTGTACTGGTAATAATCAGTTGTCTCTGTGTCCGTGTTTCTCCCCATTTTCGAACAACAGAAAAGTGGCATTTTGCAGATTATTCCCATGTTGCCTACTTTATAAAAACTTCCCAGCAACTTGGTGGTTAGTATTTAAGCCCTAACAAGGCACAAAGTATGGGTCCAAAGCGCCAATTGGCCATGGCAATGCCCATTCTTTAGAACTGGAGTTGAGGTAGCCTTGAATAGCCAACAGTGTGTAATTGTTTTAAAATGGTGGCAGAAGTCATAGCTTGGGAAAAGGCAGCAAAGACACAGTGACTTCCAGTGCCTGTGGCCCCATCACTGTTATTTTCACGAGTTAAAATGAAGGCTTAGCAGAAACAGATAGTGGATTGTGGGTACCCATCATGCTCTTCCTTCATGCTTCCAATGCCCATATGTGCTATACCATTTATGCAGTGATGAGTGGGTCCGACACCTAGTGGAAATATGCCCACAACTAGATTCTGATAAAACTGTTCACTGAATATGCTCAGATCTCAAATTATATAGAAATACAGGGACAAACATCCACACTACTAACCCTAGGGCTACACCAAGCAAGTTTCTAAAATGTTTGATGAAGTCACATCAAAATACATTTATATGACATTTAGCCTACATTGTTTTTATGTTTGCTGCACTGTCACATCTGGTGTGACCAGTTCCATTGATTATCATGGAGGCTAATTGTTACTGTAGGCACAACGTTGACTTAACGCTTCAGTAACATGTCTAGTGCATCCCTAGCCTTCTACGTACTTCCAGAATATGAATTCATGGAAACTAAGAGCTCAGGGGACAATGTTAGCTATCGGATGAGCAGAACCTAGTCTCATCACATGCCTCAAAAAGCACACTGTTCCCACAGGTACAGAAAACCTGGAAAAGGCAATGAAGTCATGTTTCCCAGAGATGTCAGACTACAGTCAAATGTATCAAGATTTTGGAGATGTTTTTTTCTTTTTGTTTTACATGGTTTCAGTGATAAGTTATTTACAGCTTTTGTCGTATATTATATGACTTGTGTTTTAATAGTGTTTCAGATCTTACAGTAAATACTGGTGCAATGATTTTATCCAAAAGGAAACGTTTTGTGAGCACTGAATGTATAGTGAAGCATGTTCACTTGTCACAACTCTATTTAAAATCCAGACCACACCAATAACAGACACATCCACCAGCCACTGTCAGTGTCATTAATTAAGGCCATTTGTTAACTAGGAGCTGTCTACCCATCTCTATAGTTCTGCTGTGTCCCAGTGTACCAGAAATGTACCAGCAGTGTGGTTGAACCACAGGCTATCTATAAACAATGGCATTGCTTTGTCTGTTCTCAATTGCCACACGTTTGTAAACCCATAACTGTCATTAAAGGCTGTCTGTGCATTTCAATTAATGTTGTACAATAAAGTTTATCATACAGGGAATCATACAGTCACAGTGTGTGTGTGTATGTGTGTGTGTGTGTGTGTGTGTGTGTGTGTGTGTGTGTGTGTGTGTGTGTGTGTGTGTGTGTGTGTGTGTGTGTGTGTGTGTGCGTGTGCGCACTCATAAATGCACTGCATGTTTCTTGCGGCAAGAATGGCTGGCCATGACCAAGGGAAAGGCCACTAATAGAAGACATCCCCTTGCACATCCCAGACAAGCGAAGTAGTAATCAGAAACAGATTTTGGGCTGGGACAAGGAAACCTTCCTCAGAAGCTAAAACAAACACTCTGGGGCTTCAAACAAGCCCCAGGACCATTACGTTGCAGCTGCTGTCAAATTTAGACACATCAGAGCTGATAAGAGGCCAAAGGGGTTTTGTGGTCATGGTGGACAAGGAAAGTCTTATTCAGTTGTGTCAGAGTGGGATATGCCTGATTTTATTTTTTTTAAAACAGACCCATGTAAAATATGTTTAAACAATATAATTTGTCCTCCTGTGTCATGTCTTCATTGGAAAGCAGTAGGACGAAACAAATATGGGTTAAGGGCTACAGAGATAATAATATCTAATGCACTTACATAGACAAGAATAATACTTTCTCTCTTATAGATCGGCTACACAACAGAACAAATTGTCTCCTTCCTTGACAATTTAATAAAGTCACATAAAAACCTAAAGTTAAAATGGCAAAACTATGATTTTTGGATAAATTTGCTGCTGGTCTTGTCTGAATCTGGGCCATTACCTTATCTTGGCCTGGTGTGGTCAAATATTCGACTACCGTCTACTTAACTCTAGGGTCAGCAAGGTCATCTGAAGGCTGCAAGGGTTTTTACTTTTCTGGGGGTCTCCCTGGCATGATATATGATCTGAAACCTCACCATGGCTTTTTGATCTGGGCCCATTTAAAAGCTGTTGATATGAAGAGGTGCCTCGTGGCTCCAAGGCAAGCTCAGCTCCACAGTAGCATGTGTATGAAACATTAGAGCTATAATTTTTGGTGGAAAAAATAACCTGGAGCGTGTGGTCAGTGCGTTTGGCCCTCTCCACAGTTATTCTTGGACCTATGGAGTATATTGGCTTCTTAGAGAGTGGATCATGGATATCAAACAAACAAAAAAAGATGAGAAGAACACAGAACAAACAAGGAAGGATGACACGTTTTATGATCTACAAGAGGAGTTTTGTTCTGGAACATGACACGTTTTGTTCTTTTAACTCATTCTATCATGGAAAAATGAGCTGGGATGATTTATGCATGGGCACCTAAAATTAAAAAGGAATTTTAAGCTAGAATGGACTGGGGGCAGGTTGAGGGTCAAGAGTGTGTGTGTGTGCGTGTGTAAGTGTGTGTGTGTGAGTGTGTGCGTGCGTGTGTTTGAGTGTGTGTGTGAGTTTGTGTGTGTGTGTGTGTGTGTGTGTGTGTGTGTGTGTGTGTGTGTGTGTGTGTGTGTGTGTGTGTGTAAGGAGATGAATGTGCATTCTCTCTCTCTTTGGTATCTCTGCATGTATTCCACTGTAAGGATATCTTGTTCAAACAGAAAATAGACTCTGCTGGCTTTGTTACTGGGATAGAGAGCTAAGTCTGTCTAGAGTGGGCATTAGTTCTGAGTTCATTTGACACAGTCAAATTCTCTTGTTTGGCCCCAAGTTAACAACAGCCCCATTCACCACCTAAATAGGGTGATAAACAAACACTACATTTTTAACTGCATGTACAACCAAGATTCATAAACAAACACACCAAAACAAATAAACAAGCACAATCTTTGCTAAGGCCACACACAAGCCTGACATGACCATCCATTACTAAATCTGCATTAAAAGATATTTAGGTTTTTGTTTGTAATGGACAGTGGCAAATACACACACACACACACACACACACACACACACACACACACACACACACACACACACACACACACATACACACAGACATACAAGCACTCAGTATGACTTTACATACTTGAGTACGTGCTTCTGGCTGACAGGGTAGTGATCCTGGAAAAGTAGTGGTCAGAGCAGGGAAACAAAGTCTTTCCACCCCTCTTCACCTCTCAAACCCAAGAGCCCAGTGGGGCAAGCAACCACAAAAATGTCCTGGTCACCCATGCTTCCTTTAAAGGCCAAAAACGCCTGTGGGGGCGTAGGCAGAAGCCCTACCCTCACACACAGCCCATGCTATCTGGGCTGGTTTTGAGCTAAAGCGTGGGCAACCAGGGCAGCTGGGTACAGCTCTAAGTATTTTAACAGAGCCTCTGCAAGGTGCAAAAGCTCAGTTATGGCTGACAGATTTAAAAAAAAACGTACATTCATGTTGACAGGTCTGAGAGGTGTCTGCAGTGTTAATGTGGGACACACAGCAGTTTTGGCAGTCAACTCCTCTAAGGGTTGATTGTGTGGGTGTAATGTGAGAATTCTGAGGTTTTGGTTACACCAGTTTGGGTCGTCTATTTTCCTTCTGTACACAAGTGAATGCATTATTTTAAACAGACATTCCAGATGAGATTCCAGCAGAAGTGTCTGATGGTGCTGACACTGTCTTGGTTACACAAGGCCAAGTTTACACATTAGGTAGCCCACTGTCTTACCTGTTTCTCAGGTTGCAAATGCAAAACATATTTGTTGTCTTTACACCTGATAACTACATGCTTCTTTGGTTTTCATATGAAATTACCCAGAAAGAACCTGTGCCCAAATCGTATCAGATGACTCACTTTCACAGAGACTCTTCCTCAGTCGTCCTCTTATGGTGTCGATGGCGTTAAAGTCGGCCACCTGAAACACGTGCGAGTTCTTGGGCTCGGCGGCAATCTCCTCCAACTCCACCTTGAGAGCCTCCCCGATGCCCACGGCGAACATCCTGATGCCAGCCTTGCTGGCCTCTCTGGAAGGCTCCAACACATAATCCTGACTGCGGCCGTCTGTGAGCAAGATGGCCACCCTCTTGGTGTCCTTGGACAGTGGCCTGGCTCCAGCACTCTCAGTAAAGATGTTTTTGGTGGTGTAACTGATGGCCTCTCCCGTCATGGTGTTTCCTCCACGGTAGACAATTCTGCGGGCAGCATCCTTAACGTCTTTGAGGGTGCGGTAGCGGTCCAGTTTAAACTCGATAGTGGGGCGGTCGCTGTAGCGTACTACGGCCACACGGGTCTTGTCTGGCGCCACGTCAAAGGAGTCTACCAGGTTGGAGACCCACTGGCGGATCTTATCAAAGTTATCCTTTCCCACACTGGAGGACGTGTCCAAGATGAAGGCCAGGTCATATTGCACATTTTTACACCCTGACAGAGAAGGCAAAAATGGTTATTACATTTCCCAGTACTTTTGTTGTCGCATTCATTCACATTTATGCATTTAGCAGACGCTTTTATCCTAAGCGACTTACATTTGTCAACTATCAATTACATCAGGGTCAAACTCCTCTAGAGCAACTGAGGGTTAAGTGCCTTGCTCAGGGGGTACAACAGTGGCAGTCAGGATTTGAACCTCCAGTTTTCAGGTTACTAGCATGTTTTTCTTTCTCATCACAAGTTATCCAAGTCTGTGTAAAAAATGCAACACTAGAAGATTACTGTCCTGAGGGTTGCATAGACACATATATGCTGATGATGTTTTAACACCAAACACAGAAACAGAATTATTAAAATAAGTAATTAGTAAATGTCTAGCCTAAAGATGTTTCTTTAATGTAATTTGGATTTCATAGAGCACATACCTGCCCTCTGGCCACTGACTCTTTCTCCTGATAGCGCCAGGACAAGGACGGCAAGCAGCAGAGAGATCCTGAACCCAAAGCGGATCTCCATAACGCACTCTGTCCTCTCTCACTTTCCTTGTTTTACACTGAGATGATCATCCAGCCCTTCACCTGCAGACAGATCAGTTTAAGGTTAGCATGCAGCAGTATTACACACAGTATATGATCATATATGATCCATATCATGATCATATCTATCTATCTATCTATCTATCTATCTATCTATCTATCTATCTATCTATCTATCTGTCTGTCTGTCTGTCTGTCTATCTATGTTGTATTTGTCTTTGTCTTTGTGCTACAAGTGCTGTTTAAGTGCAATTTAAAGTTCTCAGTTGAAATTGAAACTGAACTAGAGTCAAGCTCTAAATAAATCCTCTATGCATGCAAAGAAGTCTTTTAGACCTCAATAAAATTTGTGTGTGTGCGTGTGTTTGTGTGTGCTTCCTATCTGATTGGACAGATGACTCCAGCGAGAAAAAAGTCTGAGGAATGTGCAGTTGGCACCTCCAGGTCCCTTTGCTGAGGGCCTTGCCAGCTGAAAGAGGGGAACCAAAAAGCTGTGGGAACAACTCCACAGGGTGTGAAAAGGAATACTACAGCAATCCAATGGCACCAGGAAGAGCTTTAAACAGGTGTTATAGACTCTCAGACACTGATATAGACACTGTCAGCGTTTTACCTCTGATTGGTAATAGGCAAGTAGCCCAACCGTGTTCCTGTATTAAAAGTACAACAGTTTAGAGACAGAAAGTTGGGGCTACACACCTGCTTTACACAGCGTAAGTGCGCTGAATGTATTTTAGGAGCTACGTGTAGCATATTAGACTTAAGAGAGAGTAAAGACACATGGTAAAGAGAGAGTAAAGACACATGGTAAAAATGAGCATGAGACCTTAAACCAGCCTAGTGCTGTTCCAGTCTGCTTGATAAAATTGATGCTAACTTTGTCAAGCAGTTCTAGGTCGAGCTACAATAGGAAACCCATGTTTCTCTTTCTCTGGACAAGAGATAAAGTGCCCCCTACATACTCATCACTGGGCTTAGGATGGCTATCTGTGGATAGACAGAATTGTGGAGCACAGAGCCATGATGATGTGGCAATTTCCTCTCTCTCTCTCTCTCTCTTTCCCTCTCTATCTGTCTCCCTCCCTTGTCAGTCCTCAACGCTTTCTATTTTGAAGCAGAAGCAATCATATTTTATGTCCTGCTTCGCAGCGATAACATAACGTTTGACTACAAACGTGGTTATTATTTCAAAAGAACCTCACGGGTCAAGCACACCAGCCTAGCCTATGTTGCTTGGAGACAAATCAAGACCTCAGTGCTAAAACAGGACACTCCTGAAGGCTGAATCAGCACCAAGGAGGGTCACAGTGAGTTGGTTCAATTACAACTTCATTTTTGGTGAACTGATTTCACCCTTGCCAAAGCACACCACAGGCCTCTCTCTCTGTCCCCTGAGACTGGGGAGAGGTGGGCCATGTGACCACCTCCACCCACTGCGGAGGTCTGACGCAACCGCATGTCAGTCCTGTCTTCATGCTTCACATCATGGGATGTGATCTTTGCAGTAGACTACCTCATAAACCACATATAATGCATTCGTTCACATTAGCTCATGTTCCCAAAATATTCAGCTGTCAAAGACAAACTGATACATTTTGCACAGAGGATTTTATGTATAGCTAGTTTACTGCTAAGCACACCTGAAGTACTACAGAGTTTTTAACACAATCGATCATTATTGTAATTAGTACAATCAGCTATTAACTTTGTAACTTATTCTACACTAAATCAGAACAAAGCACACAGTCTCCTGTGTGTTCATTAAAGCAACAACAAGGAACTTTTGCCATGAGTTTTGCTCTTGAGGTCCCCCCACAGGATGAAAGCATAATTGTTCGTTACCAATATCATCAATGCATTGTTAGGCTACAAGTGGTTACATACATGTTTGCGTGGTTTTGGCAGTTGTCCTTTGCAAACACAGGTAGCTTAAGAAATCTCCTATGTGATTTCATGAGCGAGCAGATTTCTTACCCGAGCAAGCAAAATTGTCTGTTCTAGAGTAGATGCACCATCAAAATGATTTTGGAAACATTATTTTGAGGTTTGCTTTAAGACGACTTAAAAGAACCACATCTTTCAGGGCATCCTAAAGCCGATGCACAACAAAGCTTAACACTTTGGATCTATGTTTGGTGCCCTCCCAGAAAGTGTGCCTTTGAGCTTTCTATTTTTAAAGGGCATAAATTGTTTTTAAGAGCCCATAAAATCCCAGCCAAAGAAGGGCTTGCAGTCTTCTCTTTGTTAAGGGTACAGCTGCGGTTGTTTGGTATTAAAGAAACTATTTTGTTCCATATTCACTTTATGAGCCACGGAACTCGCTGTCATAGAGAACCAGATGTTAGACCATGTTAGATGGGCCATTTAGTAAAAAAAACGTTTATATGAGCTTTGAAGCAGTAAGTTGTTATTAGATTGAACTATTTCATTCAAAATTCAAAAGAGTGTACCTGTTTGAGATAACTGTAATGTATAAAGATTTACCACATCTCTAAGACTTTGTAACAAAACAGCAATCAACTGCTTAGAATTCTTAATAAAGTAACCCCCCCCCCACCCCCACCCCAACCACCCTAGCGACTGTACTCATTTAAAATCCACACATTAAGGCATGTCTAGCAGTGATGCATTACATGAGGTCATATCCCTTCAGTTTATTAGGCTACTTTTTAAAATTAACTGTCTGAAAAAAGTTTTTGCTCATTAATCTTGTTAAATCAATGGACACCAAGTATAAGTTGTTAAATTGCAAATAAACATAATACATTGTTATTTTAAAGCACAATGTGCTTATGATTCTTCATGGGAAAATGCCATGATTAAAAAGTATAGTTAGTAGCTCAGCATATCCATTGGCTGTGGCCTCACAGTCTCATGTGTTTGAGGTCAGTGGGCCACACAGATTGTTAATGACTTCATGGGCCCTTGTGTCCCCACACAGACTTTAGCGTTTATGTCTGAGGTCATATTTTTCAAAACACTTTACTGTACAGTGCTGGCTGATGTTATCACAAAGTCTCATATTATAAATATAACAGAGTTGGGCAGCTTATGCTAGTTCCTTTCACCTTGAGCCTGGACAAATGACGTACCAACGGAAGTAGAGTAGAGATGGAGCAGGGAAAGTAGTAGTAGTATATTTGTAGTAGTGGAACACCTTTTAACGTCAAACGACACCCTACACCTTTCTCTCTCCTCTCCACTTTAGCTAATATTCAGTTTATAAAAATAGCATGAAGGCCAGTTTTAGCCTGTGTAATTGTACGGAAAAAAAAAATCTAAGCCAAAGACAGCAATTGGGCAGGGTCCCCCCCCCCACACACACACACACACAGACACACACACACAAACACACACCTTCACGTATAACATTACCCTGCGGACATCAATTTATTTTTTTGTTATTATTTTGCTATCCTCTCAGACAATCAGATAGGTAAGTGTACACATGCACATATACACACACAGGAGGGCATGCACACACACACACACACACACACACACACACACACTTGACACAGACAGCAGCTGTTGTGATCTGCAAGCCGGATGTCTTCACTCACACAGCGGGGCTGTAACCCCCAGCCCAATCTTCAGCTCCTGCTTGAAATGACAGGCCAGGGACCAGAGCGGAGCAAATGTCTATTGCAGATCACCCCCTCTTCTAGCCTTAGCCTCTGCTATCTACTCCACTATCCTATATCCTATATCCTATATCCGCCAACAGAGGCAAACACCAGACAGCACCACATGCACATCTTCCAAAAACAAAACAAACCAAAAGAAAAACATAAACAAACACAAAAAACAAATACAGGTGTACACATCTATTGGGACAACATTTCACTTATATATATTGGGACAATAAAGGCAAAAGGCCAAAACAGGTTAATGTGGTCACCATAACTAACTTGGCAGAGGCAATTGATTAATTCATTCATCCTTACCTGGGTCACTGATCACCAGTCGCTCTTGGAAACCTGCAATGTTTAGATCCAAAATCCCAGCACACACCAACACACTCCTTCCACCGACACATATACACACTCCTCACACTCTCACACACACAACACAAGTCCAATGCAAGTGCAGCATCCTTTTTGGCTCAATGGTCATTCGAGGTTGGGGGAAGTTAATGAAAATAAAAACACCCACCGACCGTCCGTTTACAGATTAATTTTTTCAAAAAAGAAGGGAGAAGGGATAAGGAAAAAAGAAACTCCACACATAGATGAAGTAATTCCACAGTCCTAGAGATGGTAGCCCAGTATATGGAGGTGGAGTGGAGTGAGAGAGAGAGAGAGAGGACACAAGTCTTCGTTCCAGGCTTCTGTGGGTGGGGGAGGAGGGGAGGGCAATGGGGGGGCAGAGAGAGTGTAAGGTTTCACCAGGGACAAGGTGCATGAGCTGGCTTGGGTGGGTCTGGGTGGGACTGTTCTTCCCTCTGTCTCTTCCTCTGTCTCTCTCTTTCTCTCTCTCTCTCTCTCACACACACACTTTCTCTCTTTCGTCACATATTTTCAGACACACTGAACCCATTGACAATTACAGACAAATTCTCCCGCTTGTAAACTCACACATGCACATAGAATTTCCTTGTATATTCACTGACGGGTAGATTCACTTTTACTAATTCACTTAAACACATACTCTCTCTCACACACATACACACACACACACAAAGTTTCATATTCATTCACTTATTCACTCACTCACTCAAATGCACACACACACACACACACACACACACAAAGTTTCATATTCACTCACTCACACATACACACATACTCACACACAGAAAGTTTCATATTCACTCAGTCCCTCACATGCTGAGTGCACTGGCCAATTATAGAGCATGTTTCTGGATATTTTGGTCCCTTTTCTTCCTCCTCTCCTCAGGCGTTTATGGCTGCGCCCTTGTGAGCGAGCGGCGCTTAAAGATAGGCTGAGATGCCGCGAGGCCTCCCCGCCCGCCCGCCCTCGCCACTGGGATCAGCCACAGGGGAGACGCCCTGGAGTTACTGGAGCAGAAGCAGGGTGGGCAGGGGCTGGAGTGGGCACAGCATGAAAGCACCCACACACACACACACATATGTGCATACGTACATACACAAACACATACACACACACACACACACACACACACACACACACACACACGTATGCTCTCTCTCTCTCTCTCTCTCTCTCTCACACACACACACACACACATATACTTTCTCTCTCTCACACACACACACACACACGTATACTCTCTCTCTCTCTCTCTCACACACACACACACGTATACTCTCTCTCTCACACACACACACACACACACACGCACACAAACACATACATGCTCACACCTATTTATGCAGTTTATACATATTTATAAGCTCGCAAACAGGACACTAGAAGTGCACAGCACTACACACACACATATATCAGATGGTCTAGAATTAGGTATGCACACACACCCTACGCAGGTTAAGATATTATGTAGCGTGTGTATGCCACATGGACTCATGTGGCAACATGCACAGAGAGAGAGAGAGAGAGAGGCACACACAGATGCACACACACACACACAGAGAGAGAGAGAGGCACATACAGATGCACAGAGAGAGAGAGAGGCACATACAGATGCACACAGAGAGAGAGAGAGAGAGAGAGAGGCACATACAGATGCACACTCTGGCACACATCTTGAAGCCCACACTTTCAGACATTCTCTTCGTCATTTTCTAATGATCTCTTTCGTAGCCACACATAAAGTTAGTCACTTTCTCACAGTGAACTACATACTTCTCTCAACATATCTGACACAAAGGCCATGTGTGCTGTTATAGTGTGCAGATGACAGAGGTGCTATTACCTTTAGTCACAGATTTACATACACTTGGGTACACACACTCTCACACACACACTCACACATACACACACAAAAAAATGCTAGGACTTTTTTGTAGCTTTACTGCAATTTATTTTTTATAAACTGTTTAAAAACTTGCAGTGAAGTATGTTTGTGGTTGTGGTTTATTGTGTATGTGTGTGTGTGTTTGTGTGTTTGTGTACTCAACATGCAGGTCTTATTTTTTATACACCTTCTCAATACATACATAGACACACACACACACACACATGCATACACACAATCGGCACAGTCAGCAAACCAAGAGGTCCCAACAACCTCAATAACATGTCAAAACCATTAAAAGGTAGCATGTATTTTCAAGCGTGATATTTTGAAATGAGTTCCTCTCTAGCCAGGAAACTCTCCAATGTTTTGGTTCACTCTCCTCTCTGATCCCTCAGTCACTGAGGCAATGGAATAGGCCAGGTGCCCCCACTGCACTCACTCACACACACCAACACACAGACCTACACACACACACTTACTTCCTTTTTGTCGGTCCAACTTTCTAAATTGAGGGCCTTGTTTGAAGTTTGTGCGGTAAAGTGTTTTTCCAGACCTCAAGACCCCCTCTACTGCAGACTAAATCCAACAACATTCATTAAAAAAAAAACCCTAAAAGGACGAAGCCAAGAGGCCAAAAAAAGGGTCCAGACTCTTTTGTTTTTGCTTGACAGTGAGTGACGAAATCAATCAAACACATTTCCTAACACTGAACTTAGGACCCAGAAAACATATTTAAAGGACCACGAAAAGGTATTCAAAGTGAGAGCAGCAAGACTGAGTGTTTGCAGGTCTATCAATCAACCATTGGCATCCTCTATAGGAGGAATTTGTACATACAATGTGAGCACAACCCACTTATTGTTCACCTACTACAGTCACATGATATGTGATAAAGTGCTTTGAGAGCTTGGTGTGCTGTTGCACATTTTCAAAGGGTGGCGGTTTCTTCAAACATGCAAATAACCCTTTTGAGATTCTTCAGATAGGGGGCTACAAGAGGTTTGACCCCTCCACACTGTGCCTCTGCAGCTGCAGGTCAGCCAGTCACAGGGGCCATGCTAACTTTAGCCCCATGGTCCACCGACAGGAAAGGTACTGTGGCAAACAAGGAGGGTCACCCAGAGAAAGGGTTAGTCAGACTAGGGAGGGCTTCTAGCTGGTTCTAAAGATTAAAGTGTCCTGCTGGGGTGAAAAGAAGAGGGAGAGGGAAAGTGGATTTGTCAGTGCAAGTGTAATAGGGTATTGCTAATGTGCTGAAAGGCATTAGACCTGTGTTGATTAGCACACAAGATTAACTTGCATGATGTTTCCCCTTCTGTTGTAGCGCAAGACCTAAAATGAACCTGTATGTTTCAACTTCTTTAGTGGCACAAAGACCTGAAAGGAAAGTATAGAATGCTTAAACTTGTGGCGTGAACTTGTTTGATGCACAAGGCCTCAAATGACCATGTACAACATTTAAACTTCTGTTGTGGCACAAGACCTGAAAATAACCTTGTATGATGCACAAGACCTAAGATGAACTTGTATGCTGCTTAAATTTCTGTTGTAGCTTAAGACCTAAATTACCATGTATGACATTCAGTGCTTTAAGTCGGCCGGGACGCACCAGTACAGAGTACCGAAACTCCTCAAGTTTAGCCTCTAGCGTGCCAGGACTTTTTATCACTTAATGAGCTGCTGTTACCCAACACCTAATTTACCTGGCAACAGTCGTATAAGGGGAGTACCAGCACTAATTTTTTTCCACTTAAAGCACCGATGACATTTCGACTTTTGTTGTGGCACAAGACCTAAAATAACCTTGTATGATACACAAGTCCTAAAACAAACTTGTATGATGCTCTGTGCATGACATGTCCATGCACAGCTGGTCACTGTTTTAGTCATCTGTGACTTAAATGCCTCCTTAAGGAACTCTGCTCTCAGTAAATGTTTTTAAGAAACTTAAACTTAAAGAATATACAGCCAAGAATGATATGGAGACCACAAAACAGAACATCCTAAGGAAACTCTTTATTAGTCCAGAATGCAAACACACACAGAGAAGGTACTGGTAAGTGAAATTCATGAGGATTCAATTGTTGTCAAAAGGGGTAAAAAAGGAAAAAATGGTACACAAAATTTAGAAGTGTGAGCTCATGGGGAAGTTTTAAATCTTTTGCGAAACATGTTCCTCCTCTCTATGGATCGTCCAGAAGTTTCCGGTCTTCAAAATGTCTTTAGAATTGGGACAGTTGAATCCCGAGGTCCTGTGCGCTTTTGCAGAGTTGGAGCAGACCACATGTCATGTGATCCTCGCCTCTCTTTTATCCTCTCCAACCAAAGGAAGTCTGGAGATGCAATTGAAGGACTTGAGCAGGGATGCGCCTGTACTCCAAGGACAAACAACATTTTGGTTCCATTGCATGTTAGCAACAAAACTGGCAAAAACAGCTTGAATTTTTTTTTTTTTTTGCTGTTTGAGTTCTCTTTTGTTACCTTTTTTCCTTTATTAGAAGGTTGTTTATTGGCCCTCAAGTATTTTGTGACTGTACGTTTGTACAAAAGTATGTAACTAAGTCATCTGTATTATACTGATTCCTAAATTTTTTTAGACACTTTCAGTATTATTAAATTACATGAGGTAATATAATAATGCAAACAGTAATAATTATGTGTTTTGGTGTTTCTACTGCATCTGAAGGCCTGTGACTCATGCTGTTTGACAACACAGATGGTGTGCATGTGGCGGGCAGTAGAACAGCTCTTTCCCAACTTTGGCACTTTCTGCAATCAACTCTCTCTATGCAGTGTCTGTATCATAAATCATGTTTTAACCCTAGCCTGGGTAAACCCTAGCCTGGCCTTGCCTTCCTACCACTTCCACTTGATAATCATCTCCCTACAGCACTAGTCTGGATCTGATCCCATTGAGCTTGTTGTCTCAGGAGGCATTCTAACCTGTCCAATCAGAGAACAGAGTTGTGAATGCAGAGCTAGAATGCTATCAGTCAAGACAAACTATCAGTCAGGGGCTTAACTTAACTTAACTTAACTTAACACCTCAAGCAAGCAATCAAATTTCACTACCGAATGTCCAGACCCTCTGTATGAAATGAAAGTGTAGAACGAGGGTCTGGTTTCATAATAGGCTAGATAAACACTGACTCAGTCAAGTGGGTCTGGGGTATGTAAGTCATTCACTTCCATTTTCCAGATGTGTGACCAACATGAAAAAACTAACTCAAATTGGTGACAGATTTTTACCAAATGTAAACACATTGTTCTTGTAAACAACACTTTTACATGCAGTTATTTACCTAATTAAATAAATAATAAAGGGAAAAACACTTCCATATAAGGTAACACCTTCACTGGTTGTGCATCATGTAAAGTTGGTCCAGCTAGATAAGTGGTTGTGATTGGTTCCTATAGGGATTACAGTAGTGGTTCCCATTGGACTATTTGCTTGCAGGTTTGTATGGATTTACTCAGACTAACTTAACACTGTAATCATAGCTCAATCTCTACCTTGAACCATCCCCATGTCCTTTGCTTCCGTGTGACTATATGGCTGCGTAGAAAGTTCCACGAGCATCTGGTGTTTACGTCCTCATCAGAGCAGAGGTGTGAGCTTTAGCTTTTCATCTTCATCTTATTCATCTGTGCCTGAGGGATCATTGGGGGTGTGTTTGGACATAAAGCTGGCTCTAAACCCTAGTCTTCCCTTCCCTTCAGCCCTGTCAGATTCCTCTGTGGGGGGAGGGGGGGATTAATTAGTTAGTGCACAGCAGCGGGGATGACGTTCACCACCATCTTCCTGCTGGCCTTTCCAGGGTTCCTGCGAGATGCTTTCTCCAGCGCACGAGTGGCCTCACGCAGTGCCCTCTCTGCCCGCTCTGCCCGCTGGCCCCCTGCCTGGACCAGGTGTCCGGGCTTGGCCTCCTCCTCCCTCTCCTGAGGGGGTAATCCTGCCACTGATGCCACTGGGGCAGGAGCCTGGGCTAGAGCTGATCGGCCCTGATCCTCCTCGAGCCGCGGGATCCTGCGTAAGCGGGGCCTGGCACGACCCTGGGTGCCCTCGGCCAGGCTGCTACACTCCGGGGATGAGGAGGCAGAGGTGGGCGTACACCCCTCTGTGCCCACTTGGGTGCCCCCCTGCAGGAGGGCATCCGGGGGCAGGCGAGACGGTGAGACAGACAGGGAGAGAGGACCGGATCTTTTTGCAGATGGAACAGGGGGAGGTGTGGAGCTGGGGAAGTTTTCCTGATCTCTGCCAGGCGACTTCTGGCGGGGGCGCTCTGCCTGGGGCACTGGGAGCAACAGGGTCTTGGCCCCCAGTGCAGGCTGTTGCTGGTTAGAGGACGCTGCTTTAGGAAACTCCACAATGGGTCTCATGCGGCACAATGGAGGCCGCTCAGGGGACCTGGCAGGGCTGGCTTCCCGTGCGGGGCAGGCCTTAACCTTCCTGGGGCAGGCATCAGCACCGCTGAGCCCATCCAACTTCCTCATCCCAACCTTAGGCTCCTGTGGGGGGGGTTCGGCTGCTCCACCTCCCTCCTTCCCTCCACCACCCCGGGTCTTGACTGGCTTCTGGGTGTCCTTCGGCTCTGAGGCTGTGGTGTGAGGTGCCAGAGGGGCCAGTTTCATAGGCCGTCTGGGGGGCGGGAGGTTCTCGAGCCCCCTGTCCACTTCCACTGTTTGGCCTGGGGCATGGGCCTGGAGGTCGGGCTGCCTAGGCTCCGGGACAGGGGCCTCCTCTTGGCAGGGAGCACCGGACAGATGGAGGGCAGGTGTCTTGCGGTGACGGCTGCTTTTAGCCAACGGCTGCAGGTTAGGTCCATTTCGCTGCATCATGGCATTCCGGCCAGCTGAGGTCAACGGTTCCTCTGGCCTAGTGGACATCTAGGTGACAACAGATGACACACACACTCAAATATATATACAGAAATACACAGACGCTGCACACACACACACAGATACACACCCAAATAGGCACACATATACATACAGGTACATAAGCACATAAATGCCTATGTAAGTATGCACAGACACACATTCGGACCATATGCATGTACACATACTTCTGATTACTAAATCTTCAAACCATACATGACATACACAGAATCACAAACACAACACAATCTATCTATTTTCAGTCAGATGTGTATATCTATATTCTAAGTCAATAGGCACTTACTGACTGTTAAGTTTTGATAAAAACAAACACATGTACTCTTGACTGAGTCTAAGCACAAATTATTTTTTGAACATCCAGCACTGAGTAGGCTGCATATGCGAGTGTCACATAGTAATAACTACAAGCAGCCAAAAGAAAATAAATAAAACAGCATAGCTCAAAATAAACTTTTTTTGATACACATGTCTATTCAAACACTATCTGACGATTCAGGAGCTGAGCAATATCTATATGTGGGCTCATGGTATACATTTTACTGATTTTACTTCACATGCGCTTTCTCTATTAACTCTCACTATCTGGATTGGTGGGAAATATCCTATCATCCATAATTGTTGACAACAAATAAATCCTCTAGAAAACAAAACAACAAGGCAAGATTTGAAACGTTTTAACAAGTAGGCTTCTTCTCCCAGCTTCATTGGGACTAAGTACCTAGTCACGATTATCATGATTATCAGAAATAATCCTTAGATATCCCTCAGTAAAGTTTGTTCTGCACTATAAAATAGTTTCCCTGCAAGATGCATTTGGTTTCACATTGTTTAGATTGGTATATCCATATTCATCTTCTTTCATGAGTTAGCCTACAATGTTTTTGGCACTGTCAAACTGTAGTTCCTCAAATATCCATATCCAATATTCCATACACATTAAAATCCAACGTGAAATTCAAAGTGTCTACTCAATAATATGACGAAAATACTCACAACAGTAGCAAGCATATCAGGCTTTTGATGTTTCTGCCGAATCATGTTCCTCAAGTAGTCTGCACGGGCTTTTATATGTTTACTGTTTGTGTTGCTACCTGCACCTGACTCAGTTGTTTTGCTGATGATAGGATGGCATTTGGACGTGATGACGGTGCAGAAGGAACGGTTCTGAGCCCAACTGTAAGATCATTAGCGGGGGATTAGGGTCAGCCAGCTGCCAAGTGATCTCCAGTGACTTCAAATCGAAGTCCCCGTGGCTCGGTGACACCTGGTGCGTTTCTAAAGACACCTGAAGCCCCATCTGAGAGTATTTTTTCAGGGGCCTGACAAGATTAAAAAAGAAAAAAAGTTGTTTGGGTTTGGTGCCACGGCATACTGTGTTGTTTTCATGTAGGAACGCTAGGTGGCGCCAAATGTCCGTTTTGGACACGAGAGGAAAAATTCACTCGTGTGTAACCAACCATGACATTATGTTAGTTTACAAAGGATTTCTCTTCTCTTTGGATGTATCCTAAATTAAATGGACTGTGTATTGTCTCGGAAAATAATGATTTAGGCGCCTCACTGCTGTTAAACAGATTAAAAAAGCTTCACACCACCTCACATCATTATTTGACAGCCAGACTTAAGCAGTCCACTGCCACAGAATTGACATTCAAGTCACAAACAAACTGGATAGGCCTATTGAACAGAATTCATGCGAATATTGCTCTTTCAGCGCAGATAAATCGAAGAGTGGCAGTGTAACGCATGGAGGGGTCGCTGATAGGGCAGTGAGCTGTTGAAGAAGAGCAGACAGAGGCCAACAGAAATTGGTTTCAGAGGGTATAATGCTACAGTCTTTGGCATTCCTGACATTCCCCTTTGCTTTACACATTTGATCCACTGCAATTCAAGCCTTGGGTTAGTCAGTTAGTTGAGGTTTAACTGGCTGCTCCCTGTTGTGATCGGTGGACCACGGTCCAAGAGTTGGTCTTGCATGGTTAAACTGGTTGAGCCAATTGCTGTCCGTGCATGGTGTGACCAGCTTATCAAACCGGTCAAGCTGGTGAGTGCAATCATCTAATTAGCGTCAAGCCAATTATGCTGGTGAGATGAGCTAGTCAAACTGGGCATTGCTGGTATAAACTGGCATGACCAACAAAACCAGCTGGAATGACCATCATAAACTAGTCAAACCAGCTCAATAACATACCTGCCTTGTACAAAAACATGCCTGAAGATGTTCAAGTCCACGTTAATCACTTATTCTGTTCAGGCTGAGTTAGCTTGTTTTCCCTTGCAGACATGACTAGGCCTACCATAATTATTTAGCCAAAAATTGGTGGATTTAAAATAATTTCACTCATGACAAGACAGCTTAACCCACCATCATTTCGTTTCTGTTCATCGTAAACTTCTCAATCAGTCAGGCTGTTCATGTTGTTCCTCCAGCTAACTCAGTCTTAGTTGCAACCAAACAAATACGGTTTGCCTACAGGCACCAGCTGTCATTGAGGGAAGGCTTTTTCACAGCAAGGTGCCTCCATAATATTTGCTGCAGTTTTATTTATTTCAGATTAAATGAAATCAGGGCCTCTGCAGATGCCATGTGGTGCCTTTCATTTCTATGTAAATGCATTGCTTTATAAGGAGCATCTTGAGTAATAGTGATTGTTGTGTGTTTTGTGTGTGTTAAACAAACAGAAGGTTTTTGACATTGTTGATATCCTCCATATAACATGTTTGAAGGTTTGTGTAAATGTGAATTTACAGTATCCCACTACCTTGTGATCTAGCCGTAAGTGCAATAGATGAAGACCTCCTATCAAAACTATGGCTCATAGGAAAAGGAAAGCTGTGGTTTCATACCGTTAATCTGACCTGTGTGTGCATAGCTGTGTGAGACAAAACCCTAACTGTATGTGTTGTTTTCGACCACCAGTCTGTTTTGCGTGTACACACAAACAACCACATACACACACACACACACACACACACACACACACACACACACACACACATCCAAGAATTCTAGACATAGTCCAGGTCATGCACCATAAAGTCTCAGTAGGTCTTCTACCAAGGCTTGGTAGGACCAATCACATGACAGCACTGTGACAGTGCAAAACAACCAAAATGGCTCTGGCCAAGGAACAACGGTTGTTTGAATCAGCTTTGGCATTGACTTTGGAAAAGTTAGACTTGAGCTTTTCTTTGAAAGTTGAAAGTTCCAGAAAAAAAGAAAGTTATTAATTTCAAAGAATGATGTATTTGCTGTTTTGCCGACATTGCTCTGATTGGTCGTAACGTTATCCTATGCAGAAGCAGTTTGAAAGACAACCACTAATTCTGCCCCTGGGATTGAGTTCGGTCTATCAGTCATGTCAAGACTATACATTTAGATATTATAGTCTGGCTTGTCAGGTCTCACACACACAGACACAAAAACTTTGCCTCTCATTCCACACCACACATACAAGTACCCATACATAATGTTCCATACAAACACAGACACACACACACATGCACATCTCCCATACACAGGGCCATATGCATCCCTCCTCCTCCTCCTCCTCCTCCTCTTCCTCCTCCGCCTGTGGATCGTTGGCTCGGCACACATGCTCATTTGGAGCCGGGGCCCAGATGACAGCTCTAATGGCGGTGCTGGAGGCCCAGGCTCTTAGTCCCCCCCCCCCCCCCACGCCACTGCTCTTATTGTGTCGGCAAGCGTTCTCGTCTGACGTCGGCGGATGACAGCGTAATTAGTGGGGAGTGCAGAGGGATAAATAGGGATTCAGTCGCCTCCCCACCCACGTGTGGAATGAGGGAGAGGGGGGTAAGGTAGCGAAACGTTGGGGGGACTGTGGCAGGGAAGAGAGTGGGTGGGACATGTTTGTGTGTGTGTGTCTGTGTGATTGTGAGGAGCTGCACAACCGAAAAAAGTTTCGTTTGGTGACAAAGACAGCAGCCACCACCCCCTCTTTAAACCTCCTATTGCCCTCGCGCCAAACACCCAGACTCTGCTTCATGCATCCCTGACAACTTGCAAAATTGTGTCTGATCTGGTTTGTCTGATTAGCATAGATGCTAAGTTACAGTGGGCGTCCAGAGCTTTTGAAATTCATGGGGTGGGAAAGAGCAGCAACTACAGGTAGCCACTAGCAGCCACTTGAGGCCTTTGTGTTGTGTGCATTTGTACAGACCTGCCAAGTGTTTTCTTGTGTCTAAAACACAATGAGGGATTTGTGTGTGTGTCGTGATGACCAAAACTGATAGAGCCCAACCTCTGTTCTGAGTCTTGGAGATGCGTGGGAAAAGAGGTTCCAGACACCACAGTTAACCTTCACTACCATATGCTCTTTTTACATTTCTCAATTAATTCTCTTTTTTGTTATTTAGTCTTTCCTTCTCTGTGTCTCACTTTTTTTTTTTGGGGGGGGGGGGGGTTAACATGTCTCCACAATGTCTCCGCAAATAGGGCCAGCTCTTTCATCACAGCTTTCATCAGAGTTATCATCTTTTACAGTCAATTAACCATGACTTTTCATATCAAAAACCAAAGGGTCTGCTGTTTTTTTTTGTTTGTTTGTTTGTTTTTTTTTGGTTGCCCCCCCTCCCCTTTCACTCATTTCTTATTTCTCTCCATGTCCATCTCTCCAGGCTCCATAGGCTCCATAGTTCAAGACTTAGGTCTCCACACTCCATGATAACTTATTCCTTTAAAGCATCATAAAGTCTGTAATTCGATGGCCTTCAGAGATCAGAATGAATTTTAATTCTTCACTTTGGCCAGATTCTAAATATTTGAATGGACATTAGAAGTGAAAAGAAAATATAAATTGAATAACCAACAAAAATATTTGCTGTGTTTATGGCAGATTTATAGTTGTGTCCCTTGCAACCACCAGACTCCTTATCTTTTTATTGCTCACAGGCAGCCTTATGCTACCTTAGTGAATTAATCCTATTGCCATGGAATTTATGTGTTTGCCTGTAAAGCTCTCAGCTAAACCCTGATAGAGTTTATGACATTCCTCACCATCCTACCGTCAGTGAGAGGATTTCAGATGATTCGTCTCCCCCCCCCCCCATAGTAACTGCACATGTGAGCATCTCAGAAAATAATGGGGCTGTGGAGAGAGAGTTGGCAAGTATAGAATGTCTGCTATTTTTCGCCTGGAGATGACACATGTGATTTGGGAGTCGAAGTTTCCTTGGAGACCGTGTCCCTGGTGGGCCTTTTTATTAGTGCTCTGACTCGGTGTCACCTGTGCTTATTAACTCTGTACTGGGATGTGTCCGTGTGAATGCTGCAGGTGCAGGTGTAGGTGTGTGTGTGTGTGTGTATGTGTGTGTGTGTGTGTGTGTGTGAGTACAGTATGCACTTTGTGTTAAATCACATCATACAGCTCAAACTAGGAACCCACTATTATCCAATGTATTGTGAGCTCCTCAAACAATGTGTCATCAATTATATCTTACTTAGCATAGTGTCGGATTGTCATATTAGCCCACAAGTATTTCTTATAAACGTAGTTTGCGCTTCAGACATTTTGTGGTCTTTGTGGTATACTTAATAGCCTGCCAAAAACTATATCATTTTCATACATTTTAAGTGAATGTAAGAAAATCTTGTACTTTTAATTGTACTTGTACTTTTCTTTCAAAAAATGAAAGAGAATGATCTGCCTTGTGGATGACGTCTGCTGTCATTGGAAATGCTGCGTCGTGGCTTCAACAGAAAAATACTTCAGAGACCAGGCCAGATTTTGGTCCCTCCAAAGATGGACTTAAGAGTGGTTGGTATCAGATGACAAATAGGGTCAATATGAAAATTAATATTTGAGAGCCTCTTCACTTCTGGAGTGATAAACTTTGTTTACATTAAGACATGTTTTATATTGCATGTTTGTTATGCTATTTAGTTATGAAAAATGTATTTGATATTTTGCATAAAATAAAAAATGTCAAAATATCAAACCAAAAATCTGAAGACTAAAAATGGCAAATTAAATTATAGGTATATCATATAATTATAGGTGAAAATATCAATATTGGTCCCTAAATCGAGAGAATTCCTCATTTTGGACTTTTTGTTCAAGTTATTAAAGTCACCTAGATAAGGTCTAAAAGAGAAAGAAGTCAAATTGACAGTTCAGACCAGAGAAAGAAAGAGAGTAGGAGAAGGCTAAAGAGCAAACAAACTCCAAGACAACATGGCTGTGAAAGGGAGGCTCATAGTTTTAATTCAAGGTGCCAAACAGCTTCACCCAAATCATGTGACAAGTGAGTTAGCCATTCGCACCAAATCATGCACACACAGAAATAAACAAAAACAAATCAACAAACAAACAAACAAACATAAACCAAGTTATTGGCTTTCTGCAATCTTTTCCACCATTTTGCAACTTCCCATAGACAAATAAACAGTGCCATTTTAAATTGTTCAGACATCTTTGAAATGCAAAACTTCATGAATCCATGCCAAAATCCCACTATAAATTCCATTGCTGTCATCTGGACTTGTAAAGTGAAAATGTCAAACAAGATGATGTTATCATCATAATAAACTTGTATTGCAAATGAATATGCTAAAATATACAGTCAGGAACATGTGACAGCACAGATGATATGAATTACCACAACTGATCAGTAGCCTAGAGGTCAATCAGGGTTATCTCATATTCATGGGGTGACTTGCTCTGCGTTCAAAAAATTCCCTGTGGTGTCTTGGCAAAACTTAGCAAACTCTTTGTTTAGGTATAGTGGTATCCAGAGATGAGTGAGGACAGATTACTTTTATGGTGTCCAGATAAAATCTCCTCAGTTCGGCCTTTCATAGAGGATATGATGTCATTCCTGGTGTACTCACTGGAACGTGTTTCTCATAACCACATTTAATTAAATTAGCATTAAAGTCTGTAGAGAATTAATGCTTTGATATTAGAGTCGATAGTTCATTTAACAAGATAAATAGTAACAATAACAAAACAGTCAAATAGTCATTGCGCCAGAGGGTTGGTCGCTACCATCTGAGGGCAGTAAGGCACACAGTGATTTTTGGAATGGTATACCACTCTAGAGTTAGAAAATAAATGATAGCATTGCATTGGTGGTAGCTTTTGTGTGCTCCCACCCTCTTTATGTCTGTTATAAGCCTAAGGAGGGATATATTGTGGGTGAATAAGGTAAACATTTGAACTAATAGACATCCCCTCAACATCTCCAGATGACTATTTACATTAAAACAATACTTTTGTAATGCAAGTTTTTATACATAAAGATGATCCGTTATCCAGTGAAATATGAAATAATTAGCATAAATTACAGTGCAGCTCTACAAACTTTTTGCGAAACTTCTGGCTATGCCGCATATGAAAGGAATTGTTAACATCAACAATTTTGGGATGCAATACCTATTAAAGCAAAAAATGTAAGTAATTAGCTGAGGAAGTTTTGTGGGGATGTCTAGTTACATTTTTTATCCTATTCACCTGTAATAAAAACCTCTATGGGCATATAATGAACATGAACAGACTGATAAAACTAAAAAGCTATCCTGAATGCAATGCTATGACATGTTTTCTAACTCTAGGGTGGCACACCTTGCCAAAAAACACAGCGAGACTTACTGTCCTTGAGTGTTAGCGATGGGTCAAATTTAGGAATCTGGCTCAAGGATTAAAATCTAATTTGATGTTGCTTTTTGCTTGAAGCCAATTACATGGATCACTAAGAGTCAGCATAGTCAAAACATTCTGGTGTCTGAGTTTCCGTGGTGAAAAATCTTTTTAGGTTCTCATCTACAAAGTGCAATATGAGGTTATCGCAAAGCATCTACTGTACAGTGTTTGATGTTGTCTACAAGTCCACCAGTAAACTAAACTGTGGCAAAGTGCTCACTTTATTTGACACTGACACATAATATTACTTGACTAAGATAGTGGGCCAATAAGTAATGTTGTGGACTTTTCAAAGTGTCCATAAGACATTGATTCAACTGCGACACACAACTTTCAATTGGTCGGTTTATGAGAAGTCACCCCTTTCAATTAATCTGCTAATCTACTTCTCGTGTAACCCTTAACCCCAAAGGTGAGATTACATATAGTACTTCCTAAGATCCTCACTAAGAACCCAGAAGTAAGAAGAACTATTTTTCTGATTAGTTTTCAGGGAGCACATTATAAAGGACAGATTTTTTTCAAATGACAAGTAAGAAATATATAGCAAATTAAGGTGAAAATGTATTTACTTAATTGTGTATATTTTGTTGCTATGTTGTTATTGAAGTGAAGTTTTGCTTTGGTTTTGCGCACTGTGGTGCACTGCTTACAAGATGACTAGCTAGGTGTCCTTGTTCTGAAAAGGAAATACTGAAATAATTATTACATTTGCAAATGTGAACGTGTGCCTACAAAATACAAACTGTTGGGCTACTGAAAGGCACGTTGTATGCTGATGGTTGTAAAAATGCTAATGCATCTGATTCCAAAAGATGCCTTTCATTCTTTTTCTCCAGAATAATATAAGTACTTACAATAATGTATTTTACAGTGGTATAAAATAATTAATATTTACATCTATATACAGGAACAAAAATTCATGCTTCAACATTTTAAGGACTGGTAGGGTTTAAAGACAGGATGTGACCAAGGGCATACATATATTTGTATGACTGTAAAAATAATTGTTGTAAAGAATTTGTGTGATCATTTTAATATTTCTAGTATATGCCTTCAAGAAGGGAGCCTCTCTGGTAATTTTTTAATTGGGTTTGAGAACTTTATCTGTAATATAGTTTGTCGTTCAGGGTTTTTTCTTCTTCCGTGAATTCCATTTCAAGAGATCTTGTGGCTGCTTTTGTATGGATGTCCCATGCATTTTGGTCAATCTTACAATTTACAACTCTTAACAACATAGGCATTACCTAACAAGCACTATAGGGTTATGGCTAACAATATCTGGCTTTATAGTTAAAATTCAAAGCCATTGAAACAGAGCACATATTGTTCAGAGTGCATGGAGGATGGAGGGTGGAGGGGGGGGGGGGGGGGCATGTGGATATATGTGATCAGAAGTAGTGGTGTTTCTGTCTTGACTCTGACAATAGACACAAAGCATTATGGGTACCAAGAGGGTGTGAATGACTACATGGACCTCTGTCACATCAGTAAGAGGCATGTTTTCATCACTATACTATCAACAAATCTTTTTTGTACTGAGATGATGCATCTCAACTACCCTTTACATCCTTGAGTGTGCAGATTCCCATTAATCCTCCTACACAGGTAGTTTTGAGAGAGGACTTGACATGCCGACCCTTGATGAAAGAGATGTGTCAACACTGAAATGAAAATTGACAAACCCATTTGAAACCTGAGAGCAAAGATTATTATGTTTTCTTTCTGATTTCTAACAACAAAAAAATGTAAAAACAGTTGCCTCTGACATACAGACATTTTAACTCAAGGAAAATAAATGATTCAGCACACTTAGCTTTACGACCAATCACAGGGATTATTGTGACTTATGTTATTATCTTTCATAAGTAGCAAAGTATGAAAGCAAAGAATCTCTGAAAATATTTGAGGATTATTTGCTTAAAAGATTTGATTCAGATTGCCAAGTTGCTATTGTAGTCAGTGTGTCCCATTTTTCTTAATGCATACCAATATTACAAAGCACATGCATCTATTAACTTTATTGAGCTGGCAAGCTTTCATAAAAGAAAAGAAGAAGAAACTTGCCATCACCATTCCCTTCATATTTTACAACAATCTGAAAAAATCCAAATCTGTAGATAAATGAATTTACCAAAAAAAAATTATAAAAAATCAACCATGAGACAGATTGAGGGGGAAAGTAAACAAAACAAAACAAAACAAACAAACAAAAAATACCCCAAATGAAAAGAAATCAACTCACCACAGCCATCAAATAACATTGAATGCACATGCTAAAAGTAGCAACAATGTTCAACAATGTTTTGGCATGGATGTTTTTTGTAAATAAAACATTTTTCATCTTCTTAAATATAATTGCTTATAAAACATTACCTGATATTTTTTGAAGTCACTTAGTATACAGTATATATATATATATATTATAATAATTATTATATTTATAGAGTTTTCTGTCAGGCTTTCAGGTGGCAAGCGGTTTGAACAAGCCTGCAGTTATTTCAAGTTAAAATAAAACCAGCTGTTTGAGTTTCCTTTTTAAAAAATAATCTTTTTTCCCCCCATCAGTAGAGAAGCCAAAGCGAAAATGTGCATTGATTGGCATGACACCAATGTCAGTAGACTGCTTCATACTTCAGACCAATGTCAGTAGACTGCTTCATACTTCAGATCATGTTGGAGAATGGAGGAGAGAGAGAGAGAGAGTA
Source organism: Tenualosa thibaudeaui (assembly GCA_027481765.1). Classification (NCBI taxonomy): domain Eukaryota; kingdom Metazoa; phylum Chordata; class Actinopteri; order Clupeiformes; family Clupeidae; genus Tenualosa; species Tenualosa thibaudeaui. Next base: position 10,131,828 of record JAIFZK010000011.1, read on the forward strand.
GTGAAGTTGAGTAGTCTTCCATTTTTCATGTAATTGTTTTTTTTTCTTTAAAACATCTTCATAATTTGAAGCAGTTTTATGGAAAAATAAACACCGCATGCTTCATGCGTTTCGTAACCTGTTGCAGGAAGAAGGAGGAACACGTTTCTAGCAGAGGTGCTGACTCCATGAGTCCCGCAGTCTGTCTGACTTCTGGCTCAGATCCTGACTCCAGTGTTTGTTTACTAATGCCGAATTGGCAGAAAAAGATTTATGAGGACATAAAAAAAGTGCTAGGGAGTGAAATTTGGTTAGGAGCAGCATTGAGATGCAGTGTCCATATGAGTGTGTGTATGTATGTGTGTGAATATCTGTATGTGTGGTTTTATGGCACTAATGTGCATGCAGTACTGTACGGAATGTCGGTGATTGAAAATAATGACAGAGTATATGTATGTATTCAACAGATATGTTTTTGTGTCTGTGAATATGGGCAGGTTGTTACATCTCTTTGCAAGTGCATGTGTGCACGCCAGTGTATTTGTAACTTTACTGTGTGTGTGTGTGTGTGTGTGTGTGTATGTGCGTGTACTGTAAAAGGGATCGTAACAACAAACAAATAAACAAACAAGCACGTAGAGCCTCAGATAGACTTGCGTCTCCTCATGAGCTGGTGGTTGTCGGTGAAGCTGTGCAGGCCTGGTGAGACAGAACTGACAGGCGAGGGGAAGAAGCTGCTCTTCAGCCGGCTCGGCGAGATCTCCTCAATGTGGTACGACACGGCGTGAAAGTACTGATGGTGATGGTGGAGGTGATGGAGCTGCTGCTGCTGGTGATGATGATGGGGGAGGTGGTGTGGATTCAGCTGTGAGCTGTAGGAGTTCTGATGAGAGAAAACACCTCCTCCTCCACCTCCTCCTCCTCCTCCACCTCCTCCAACACCCCCTCTCCCCACCCCAAGCCCGAGGCCACAGGAACTCCCAAACTCATGTGAGTGGTAATGCATACACGAACACACCGACTGCAAGTCGCTCCCCTCACCTCCATCTCCTCCACCCCCTCCTCCTGCTCCACCTCCAAAACGGTACCTGCCACTATGAGGAGCATGGAGCTGCTCATGCCTCCTCCTTCCTCCTCCTCCTCCTCCTCCTCCCCCTCCTCTGTGGTGGTGGTGGTGGTGGTGCTGCAGCATGGCCTCCTCCTGCACGTGCACCACCATGCTGCTGCGGTTGCCCGCCAGCGAGGCGCGCTCCTCGGCGTCCCGCCGCTCGTCCTCGCTGTTCATGGTGAGGAAGCGGAGCACCACCAGGTTGAGGAAGGCGCCGATCACCGTCAGACCCACCAGGATGTACATGAAGCTGAAGGCCACGTAGAGTGGCTTGCGCTGTAGCGCCCGGTTCTTCTGGAGCGCCACGAAGTCGCCGAAGCCAATGGTGGTGAGAGTGATGAAACAGTAGTAGTAGGACTGGAAGAAGCTCCAGTCCTCATAGTGAGAGAAGGCGGCGGCACCGATGCAGAGCGTGCCGATGCATGAGAAGAAGCCCACCGTCACCATGTTCTCCATGGAGACATCAGTGATGCGCATGCCACAGCACTTCTTGATGCGCTTGAGCAGGTACTTGACGAAGGTGTTCATGCGTTCCCCCAGGCTCTGGAACATGACAAGGGTGAGGGGGATGCCCAGCACGGCGTAGAACATGCAGAAGGCCTTGCCTGCGTCTGTGCCCGGTGCTGCGTGCCCATAACCTGAGAGAAAGAAAGAGAGACAGAGAGAGGGAGAGAGAGATGACGTAAAGAAGATGACGATAATAGGAGAAAGTGAAAAGAAGAGAGGTGGAGCAGGGAGGAAGGAAATAAGGAGAAAATGGTGGGATAAGGAAGCAGAGGAGAGAAAGAGAGAGAGGGAAAGAGAGATGGAGCAAAGAAGATGAAGATGGTGAGAGGAAGGGAAGAGAAGAGAGGGAGAGAGATGGAGCAGGGAGGAAGGAGATGAGGAGAAATGGTGGGATAGAGAAGCAGAGGAGTGGGAGAAAAAGAGAGAGAGAAGTGTAGGTTGGAGGGAAAGAGAGTTGCAAGGTTATAGTGGTTACAAGGGAAGAGAAAGGGAGAGATAGAGACAGATAGGATGGGAAAAGACAGACAGAGAATGAGTGATAGAAAAATAAGAGCAGAAGAGAGGTGATGGGAGTGAAAGACAGCAAGAAAGAGAGGGATAGAAAGAGTAAAATGAGAGATGACAACAAAAATGAGGTGAGATGCAGGGAGAAAATATGAAGACAAAGGTAAAGAGAGAAGAAGGGATAGAGAAATTACATGATAAAAGAAAGAGGATAAATGACAGGAAATGAAGTATGTAAAGTAGAGTGTGTGTAAGAAAGAGGAGAGGAAGACGGAGAGAATGAGAGTCAGGAATGGGCACAGGATGAGAGGATGTGTGACATAAAAGAGCAGAAATAGAAAGGATCAGAAAGAAAAGATCGGAAAGAAGAGAGAGAGAGAGGAAAGAGAGGAAAGAAAACATGGTTAGCAAACTCACAATGGCTATCATCTTTATACTCCCACCTCACACCCTCCCCTCTCCCTCCACCCCTCCTCCTCCGGCCATCTCATTCTGCAGCAGTTGGACTGAAGAGTGGGAATGAGAGTGAGAAACAGTGAGAGTGTGATACACGCTCCACAGTGAAAGCTGGCCAGCAAAAATCCTTCGCAATCGCCTGTCCGCTCTCCTCCACTCTTCAATTTCCAAATAATCCCCTGCCTTGGCTTTGTCTCTGAATATGACCAGGCACAAACACACACACACACACACACACACACACACACACGGAGAAGGCCACTGTCCTGCTGCCAAAGTGGCCATTGAGTAAGAGCACAACACACAAAAAATGAGTATGCCCATTAATCTTACAAAGGCACAAAGTTTAGATTTGAGTGTGTGTGTGTCTGTGTGTGTGTCTGTGTGTTGGCGTGTGTGTGTGTGTGTGTCTGTGTGTTGGCGTGTGTGTGTGTGTGTGTGTGTGTGTGTGTGCGTGTGTGTGTGTGTGTGTGTGTGTGTGTGTGTGTGTGTGTGTGTGTGTGTGTTGGAGGGGTTGGAGCCTCTCAGCATACTTTCTTTGAAATGGCAGAATGAGGATCTCATTGGTGGAGCAAGTGGCGGAAGAGCCAATAAAGCTTTTATCTTAATTAGACTTTATCTCAGTGGGCGAGACTACAGTAGAGTCGCTGACTCAGTTCCTGCTAACTAGGCCTTCCTAATGCGACCCATGCTGACATATCAGCAACAAGCAATGGGAGGATGCTATTCAATTATATGGGAGTGGGATGTTCTTTAGATGATCACGTTTGGATCACCAAACCTCAACATTACAGAGTGAGCCTCCAGCCATTCATGAGTGAAAGACATCTCTGTCTTGGCATCTCTGTCTTGGACTTGCTGTGCATGTCATGATAATCCATAAATGAATGACATGCAGTATACAAGGAAAGTTTTATTGTCACATACATATAGTTGCAGGTGTAAGAAATACTGCAATGTTGTGTCTGTTTGCCAGCCTGTATTGTGGTGGTGGTGGTGGTGTGTGTGTGTGTGTGTGGGGGGGGGGGGTTGGTCATGTAAGCGGGTGCAGGGTCATGTAAGCTATTTCACACATAAATACATAGGCAGTGGACACAAACACAATGGCTTTTAAAACAATATTATAAGTAGGAGGGTGTATGGAAGTGAGTGTCTGCGCGTATGTAAGTGCACACATCTGTAAAGACAAGTTTATGTGCAGGAGTGCATATATATGTCTGTATTTGTGTGCGCATGTGTGTGTGTTGTTTGCCTGTGTTTGTGCATTCGTTCATGTGTGTGTGTGTGTGTGTGTGTGTGTGTGTGTGTGTGTGTGTGTGTGTGTGTGTTTATGTGGAACTATTGATTCCACATCCCCTTGGCAACCGTTCATCTCCTTAAGCATGTGCCTGGGCTTCTATTTTTAGTCTGAGCAATCGATCGGCAGCCTGCAGAAAATAGATTGCCTTGGTGTGTGTGTTCTTGCATGCACACACGTGTGTTTGTATGCATGAATTTGGCCAGCACAGCTTCGCACATCCACTCTAGAGACAGGACAGACTTGCTATTTGTGTGTAATGTTCCACAAGCCACTGTGTTAAAAAGGAAGCAATGCTGTGGGGTCAGAAGTTTGCGCGCTTCACTGCACTACTTGCTGTACTTGCTCAGGGATCACGGCCGAACCACTGCATCAAGCAGCACAGGGCCTGATTTGCATCAAGAAAGTCAGTTATTGTATTCTTGCAGTGAGGACTGTGAGAAAAGAGCCCGAAACTAAAAGAAAATGTGTGACCTTCTCAAGGTCAGAAGTTGTTTCACCTTTCTGCAGATGAAAAGAAATTACTGAAATTTTTTCACAGGAAGCGAAACAAGCACACTGTTAGGGAATATGATCGATACTACTCATTACCGAGCTAGTTTTTGGATGATTATGGCTTGGGTTTCAGGATAAAAAAAATTTATGTTTATTAGCCTCTGTGAAGCTTATGCTTAGTTATTATTCATGGTGTGTGTGCATGCATGTGTGTGTGTACCTAGGAGTGTTATTACACAAGGATCACATACATCAAAATTACAACTGAAGATAAAAAGCTGCAGCAGTACAATTCCTTTGAAAAAGGCAAGTTCTCATCTCGCCTGTCAAAGAAACACATTTTACCTAAACCTGTGAAAGCCAAGGAAAGCGCTCAGCTTACCATACTGCCATTCATAACGTTCTTAAGTAATTCATAGGAGAGCAGTTTTTCGCTCTGACACAATGGCCCGCTGGTATTAATAAAATGAAATCTAAATTATTAACCCAGACGCCCGATAGTCATTGCCCGGGAATTTGAATGAGGCCGTGACTGAGTGAAGAAAAAACCCAATCATTTTGTGAGATTGCTTTCTCTTATCCCTGTAGTCACTCTACACTGCTGAAGACAAAGACTCTGGTCTGGTTCCAGAAACATCTATGGTTTGAAACAGGGGTCTGTTGATGCCCATTGTGTCCATGCCTGCTGTGGTCTTTAAGAGTCCTTAGGGGGAAAAAAGTTTCTTCAAGATTTTGACAGTCCATGTCACAGACCTTGGGATATGTTTTTTGTAAAGATTTTTTGACTTGAAAGGAAGTGTGTCAAGCTGCACATGAATTAACTGGTGAGGAAAATTACTTTTCTGACAGGAGGGGAGAGATCCTCAAGGACGCCATTAATCTTCACTAAATGGACAGACTTTCAACAAAGACACAGAATAATCTGTGGGTATCACATTACTATCATTTCACACACTGACAGAATAAAGTACATGTATGCTTTTACAATAAAAAAAAAAAAAAAAAACCTAACTCTGAAGCAGATTTAGCACCAACTCAAGCGTACCTTAAAGAAGAACTCCCATGTTTCAATCTTGAGTTCGGTTTTAAGTACTTTCACGCTGTATGAAAACATAAAGATCTAATCAGAAATGAGAAAGCTATCCTGCTAATATTTTCAACACCTGCAGAACATAGCTATTGGGGCTAATGCTAACTTTTATTTTGATGTTAGCATCTGCCTCCATAGCTATGATTTACATTTACATTTATGCATTTTGTTTACGTATTATAGGTGTTTAAGACATTTACAGACAAGCTTACTCATTATTGATTAGATGTTTGTACCGAACGGAAATATATAAAGTCCTCTTACAACAGAAGGACAGGTTATACAACAAGAAGGCACTGGTTTGAACAGGCAGATATTCATATTGTGATACTGGTTTAGGTCTACACAGTCTATCGCATAGTAAAGATTTGCCATACCCCCACCCCCAACCCCCAAAGTAATATTGAGGCTTTGAGCAGCTGTCAAGACCAAATGGAATGTCACTCAGCGTAGTGGCAAGGTCACCCTCAGGAGTTCACTATGAAAGGAGCATTTCAGGGAGGGTTTCAGTCTGGAACTGAAGGGTACATCCAGAGTGTAATTTTCCCTTCGTCAGTTCTGGTAATTTAACCACAGGGTTTTGGCACCTTTCTTTCAGGGGTCACAAGACACTTTTGGTGTCTTTTGGCACAACCAAAACAAACAGCAGGACTAGAAAAATTTGTATCCAGGAATTATGGAAATGCTCGTCAAGCTCTACAGCCTGTGAGAGGAGACCATTTACAAATTAATGTGCATTTACTCAAGCGTGTCTGTCCCAATAATGGAGGTTGAAAATAGCATACAATGCCCTGCAGCCTTATCATTCAAATAGATGGGTAGGTGCATGTGGATATGTGTGTGTGTGTGTGTGTGTGAGAGAGAGAGAGAGTGAGAAAGAAAGAGAGAGAGAGTGAGAGATAGGGAGGGAGAGAGAGAGAGAGAAAGAGACAGAGTGTATGCACATGGATTCACAGTACATTCTGCCTCTGTGTCTGCACACACACACATCGTGCTTAGAGAGCATAAGTGGCATGAGTGTGTGTGTGTGTTTATCAGAACACACATGCAGAGGGCCATGCATATGCCCAGGGAAGTAAAACATGTGGGATATATACTCTATTTGCAATGTTTACACTGAGCTTTGCAAAAGCGTGATACCCAGGAAAAAAAGAAAGAGGAAGGATAGAAGGAATGATGGAGGGAGGTATGGATGGATGGAGAGGAGAGGAGAAAGAAGAACACATGAACACACACAAGAGCACAGACACAGTGTGTTGATATGGTGACACTTCATGGGGGTGTTTCATGGGGCAGATGTACTACACAGATGGCATGGGACATACTGCACATATGGGGGGGGGTTCTATAGATTTCTCACTAGTGTAGAACTACACACACACATATACCATAGCTTTTCAAGGTTGTTAGAGCTGCCTTTTTGAACCCATGCACAGGTCTGACATCAGCAGGGAGCATTAGTGTTAGCATGTAATTTATAGCATAGGAACACCAATCCATTTACTTTCCCTATCTTAGCAACATCTCTGACTCTATCTGCCTGAGCAAGTGACATTGTAAGTCTTCCCATACACATACACACTGCTGTCACAGATTTTGCAAGTTTATTTATATGTTACTGACGCATGAAATAAGTCGGGATAAAACAGAAAGCTTTACCCTCCCTCAGGGAAATGCATCTCTCTCTCTTCCCTGTCTCATTCCCTCCTTCTGCCTCTTGCTCTCTAAATCTGAGATGCTGTGATAAGCTTAGCGATAAACGAAGCGCGCCCCTGTAAACAGAATCCTAACTTCTGCCTGAGTGGAGTAGAGTCATTACTGACTCATCACAGACTGGCGTTTATGGAGCAATTACTCCATTTGCAACAAATAAAAATTATCCTCTTCCTCCAATGTTTCCAGAGGCTGTAAATCTCATTTTCATGGTGAACTATGACAGACACGTTAGCTCACCCACAGTGCATGCTGGCTGGATTGTTGATGATGAATGACATCATGAGTGTCGAAGAAAAAACTATACTCTGGTGTCCAGGTATCGTTGATTTTATTTTTAGTTTCCATTTGTTATCATTCATTTTGACTCATCCAATTGACTCATTCATTTTGAGTCTATCCAAGTCCATTACCAAGGGGGAGGAGACACAGCACTGTGTTGCCCCTGTGGTATCTCTGCAGAAGTCAAACTCTTGGCGTAAGCAGGAAAAGTCGTGCCAATTGGAATTTCTCCTCCCCTCTAAGAGTCTGCTTCAAAGAACCAGACCACATTTCTTCGGAAAGTGATTTCATATTTAAATGGAACCCTCCATCTACCCACCATTTACACGTTTATCCCCCTACAGTGGAGTGCACTGGAAACAAGCAGCAAAGTGCACTTACAGTAAGCACTACCAAGTGGTAGAGGAATGCTTTAAAGACAACGCCAAGAAGGACAGTAGCCTCTGGAGACAGATGGAATGCAATAAACATAGTTTTAATTAGTTTTGTGGAATTCAGACCAGATTCAGACCAGACCAGACAACTTGCAGCGCTCTTTCCTGTACGTCTTTGCACGGCTTTGACTCGAGTTTGTATTTCAGTACTCATCATCCCCTTTTATGATGCTGTTGATTGCTATGAAATAAAGCCACATCTAATTACCAGAACGTAAAGGCTGTGCGTGAAAAGATTTGATTTTCAAAGGGAATTGCTCAATTCTGTCTTGCCCACTGGGTTCACAGGCATACAGAGAATAATTACTAGGAAAGAATGGGAGCTTAAGCAGGCCTTGTTGCTCGGCAATGGAATGATGTCAGTAACTACATCCCCTATACCCAAAGTCAATTTTAATTAAAATAGATATAAATAACACTAGAGGTATTAGTTGTGTTCATTTTTTGTAGTTTATTCATTTTCTAAGTGCACAGAGGACACAAGGGCACATTTACCAAATTTCTTTTTTTACTTCGAAGAGCCGTCGACAATTGTCTCTTGTTTAGTGAGGATCGTGATTTTTTTTGTCAAAGCATAATGACTTGCACTATCCGAGACAGATCTGCGACTCCACTCCCCTCTATCGTTGAATAATTGAAACATCTCGCTTAATGCTGAGTTGCTCCTTTGCCAAAATTCCTCGGCTGCACCCCAGGCCTCCATCGTCATCCTTTCTCACTCATTTGGGCTGGCTAATTAATATTGATTTTCATGCCTCTCGTCATTTCTGCAGTGTAATTATGCTTTAATAAATGATATTGGCGTAGATGATTAATTGAACAATGACATTTGATTTGCGACACTCCATGACAATGAGAAAAGACTCGGTCACACCCTCTCCTCTGTTCACCTCAACGAAAACAAGCAGCACAGCTGGTGAATACCATAGAGTATTAATCCATAAAATACTGAGATGATATTTACAGAACATGCATTTACTGAGTTCAACTATTTCCAATTATTTGCTTTAAATTACAGAGGGATGACCTCATACAGAGAGAAATCATTGTGAGAAAGACTACAGGAGTGGTGTAAATCCCAGGTTCAAAGCTCGGACAAACCTTCATTTATGTTGCTGTCCTCATGGTCTGGAACATAAAATTGACATGTACGCTGAAATGATGTCCCTAACAAAGTCCTTGCATCACTAGAGCGACAAATTACACTACTTTTCTCCAAACCTTCTCTAAAGTGGATAACCACACATCTACTCAATGCCAATGATGTAAAGGGATGTAATACTGTCCTCTGTACGTCAAGCATTTGACACTTCTCACAAAGAAATCAGTAGCCTGGTAATAAAACCAGACCCTCGGTCTACACTTTCATTTTCTACAGAGGGTCTGGACATTCGGTAGTGAGATTCGATTGCTTGCTTAAGGTGTTTAAGCCCCTGACAGATAGCTTGCCTTGACTGATAGCATTCTAGCTCGGCATTCACAACGCCTCCCTCTGTTCGCTGATTGGACAGGTAAAACATCTCCTGAGACAACAAGGTCGATCAAATCCAGACTAGCACTGTAGGGAGATGATAATCAAGTGGAAGTGCTAGGAAGGCATGGCAAGGCTAGCTAAATATACAGCATTACTGAGACAACAAGGAGCTGTTTGTTTTGCCACTCATGTCCTGTAATGCACTCCATTGCCCTGAAGAAAAGCTGGGTGGTGCGTGAATAAAGGCAAATATATAGTTTAAAAAAAGAAAATGAAACATAACTTTAGACGCTGAAACTTACTGTAAATTTGAGAGTGAAACTTTACATCAAGCCTATCAATATTATACATTGATACTAACAGCAATGGACTGTATGATTTTATGGGGTCAGACAAATCAAGAAACACTTCAACAGGTGCAGTGGTCAAACTTGGGTTACCCACACGTTTGAATATTTAAATAAATATGCCCCCAAAAAACATTAGGAAACTCAGACATCAACTGGACAACCATGTAATATACAACAGTGTTTCCAATACCAATTCTGTCATTTCAACTGTGTCAAAAATTTACTTGAGTTATCGAACTACACAGCGTATTTAACAAGAACTGTTGGCCACACTCACACATACACTCACAGTCATATCATGTCTAGTCTGTACGGATGATCTATTCCCCATACATTGAAAAAGCTCTTCTCAGTATATTTATTTCAATATATTACTTGGCCTTGGAGCTAAGTGCTTTTAGATTGTGGCACAATCTGAATTGGTGTCCCTTTGGAGAAAGCGAGAGACAATCTTCTGCTAAACTGCATTACTGTCTCTTCTCATGTCTTCAGTCATCTCTCTCTCTCTTTCTCCCTTGGTTTCTTTCAGTTACTGATATGATGACAGTAGCACATTTTTCAGCTTTGAAGGGAGGGAGGGACACTCTGTTTTCTTGGTACACATTTCTGGGCAGATAGTGTTTGCTTGAGAAAATTATATTATGTTGTTGTCAAGGAAACCGACACAGCAGTCCAGTGGAAAACAGCATTAGCAGGGAGTTTATAAACACTTGTGTTTTATTTAAAACATTTATGCACAGTAATTCTTTCCAGCAAAATACGGGTACATAAATAAACCTTTCATGAAAGAACATCCAAGAATGCTACATACATCATGTTACGATATAATGTTAAGCATGTAACATTTTAAATGTCATACCAAAGCTTCTTCATATTTGTAGTGCATCATGCATATTTTAATGGCATCAGCATGTTACCACGGATACCGCTGACATGAAATCTCAAGACGTAAAAAAGATTATTGCGGTGGCAGAGGGAAAATAGCTTCATCCTCTAAAAATTGCTTTTAATGTTTTTCACTGTTGAACATGTTTACTCTTGTGTATAAATTTAGTACATTTTTGACAGTATTGGAGGTACTTTTAATTTTTGGACTTCATGGTCCAATAGGACATTGAATATGTGTGTGTGTGTGTATGCATATGTCTGAGAAGATATGGGGTGTAATAAGATTTATTGAGTCCTAGGAAGGAAAAGGAAAGTACACACTCTGCACAAATTTTAATTATGTTAGGCTTACTTCATTCAAAATCCCCATAGCAGCAATGACTCATTCAAAAAGCCACACTTTAATGAATGTTTCAACATGGCTTGCCACAGGGTTGTCTTCATCTTTCAGAACTTTCTGGGACGAGGCTTCCCTGTGTCTCAGCGATGCTGGGATAAGCTATTTCATGCAGACCACATTCAAAATGGTCAAAATGTTGGTGGTTGAAGAATTTGTACCCCTCACAAAACCACCTGCTAGCAAGCCACTCACAATGAATGAGTGGAAACTGGACTGAGTGAATGAGCTTAGCCTTGGCTAAAAGGAAAGAATGCAGAGAATGACTGAGACTGTAACCATTTGCAGAATGTAATGTGTGTGTCTGATGTGTTTTGGGGGAAAGTGTAATATGTGTGTGTGTGAGAGAGATATGTGATGTGTTTGAGGGGTGAGTGTGATGTGTGTGTGTAATGTGTGTGTGGTGAGCCTGACCTTGGTCCAGTGTGGGGTGTAAGACTGCAGCTTTAACTGTTGAATTTTTGGTCTGGCACTCATATGAACAGGTTTGCGCTCTCATACTGCCCTGGTTGGAGATTCTAGAAAGCGCCACGGCTAATTTCACTCACAGTCTTGGCTGTTTTGCCATAGTAGTATCAATGTTACAGTGTTACAGTGTAATCAAGATTGTAACAAAAAATAGCAACAACGGTTCCTAGAAACTCAACACTGTGTGAGATGCAAGCTTGGACAACAATAACTGAAAATCAAGGTGTTTCCCTACGTTACCAACCATAGCCTACAAAGCACCTTTCCATAGAACTAGTGTTTGTTACTTGTAGGTAATTTTGTTTTAAAATAAAGCCTAAATACTGTGCAGCCAAATCATCCACCCTCATCCTCTCAGTAATACAGTCATTGCATCTTGTATCTTCTTATCAAATTTTCATTACTTTCATAAACATTAGTTATATATCCCCAGTGGTAGCCCTTGTTCAAATTATGCCACAAACATTTTTTGGATGGTTTGCATGAAAAGGCAGAGCTAATGTTTGGTTAAATTGACTTGAGAGGTATGAAAACTCTTAATGTGACATGCGAGTGTGTGTGCATCTGTGTGTGAGAGAGAGAGATGAGTTGCTTATGTTGTTGTTGCAATAAACGTGATAAACATGGGCTATGTTTGAAGGAACTCCTCCAACATTTTGTTGTCTTGTGAATTCAAAAAGGGACCTGATATCTATTTGTTTCATGTCACTATTAATTTATTGTATTGAAACTTAATCATTACTATTGCATGATATTGTATGGCTGCAAGCACATTTCACTGTATCCATGTGTTTGTGATCCATATGGTTACAGTTAGGGATTCTGTCAGGTGGGATAAGTATAGTATGTAAGTATATACTCTTTTGATCCCATGAGGGAAATTTGGTCTCTGCATTTATCCCAATCATGAATTAGTGAAACACACACAACACACAGTGAAGTGAAGTACACACTAACCCGGAGCAGTGGCCTGTCTGCTACAGTGGATGGGGTCAGGTCAGTGTTTAACGTATATTTCAATGGTTGGATAGGCTTGCCAGAATGGGTTAGGTGGGTGTGATGCATAAAACACCCTGACCTACGCATCACTAGGGTACAATAATAAATGGTTTATGAACAATTTGCCAACAGGTTATAGCTGAAGTTGTTAAGACTTTACAATCCATTAATGAATCCTCAGCTGGTATACAACTGTCTATGGAAGCAGCTTTCATTCTTCCTTATCTGTCAAGGTCTGGATAGGTCAGTGGTTGGAGACTCTAGTTGTAAACACTGTTGTTGACAGTGGCACAAAAAAGACACTAGACAACAACGCATTCCCTTCCCCTCTCTCTTTCTTCATGTCTCTGTCTCTCGCTCCCTCTAAGAGGTTAATCATTCCTCTTGCTGCCCACTGTCTTATGCAGATGGCTTTGAGCTCTGAGGTTAATCCACCTCCAATTATTTCAGCTGCGTGCCCCTTCAGCGTTAACTGCCGGTGCCCAGACATTTTAATGACGGCTGAGCCAGCGTGAGAACGGCTCCAGCACACACCTTGCGTGCCCCTTTGGTGCCAGCTGACTGGCACTAGCCAGCCTGATGCCCTGTGCACAGTGCTACATGCTGCTCATGCTGCTTATCTTGCTCATCTTACTTTGGGGTGGCTTTTACAGTCAAGTGCAGTTCGTTCATCCGAGAATCATCCTGTCTGTCTGTGATTTGGCTGTCTGTTTGTGGAATAGGAGCACTGCACACACACACACACACACACACACACCCTTATTCTTTCTCATGCACACAAACATAGACATTTTCTCATTTTCCCTCTCTCCCACTCTGTCTTTGTCTCTGTCACACACATACACATACACAAACACACACACCATTCAGTCAAGCACACAAATTCAGACCTCTGTTGCACCAAAAATAAGAGATCAGCCAAAGAGCATGAATGGTTCTCCTGAGATTGACTGGGAAGATAAAACGTTTGGGTACGGAGGCGTGACAGGCTGCAAAAAAAGCTCTCCACTTCAAAACATTTTCAAAAGTAGCTCCAGGGACCACCTTGAGAATGAAATTCCTTCTACGATCAACACAACAGGATTCTGAAGCTTCCTCTGCCACCTGAAAAGGTAGCCTGAAGTAGGTGCATTTAAAACTCAATACACACACACACACACACACACACACACAGACATTTAGAATGTTATGCTCACATAACAATCATGAAACTCTTGCCTCAGGTACAAAATAGATTTCCATGAATATCATGTTCTGGTATATATTCTGCTTCAATTGAGGCAGGACTATACATCCACAAACATAGACATCATCCAAAATAGAGTGTCCAGTTAAAGTTATGAACACAGACACTAACACTGCACACTGAGTTCTTTTTCATCTGACAAAAGGTCTGTGCCCAACCGTAGATCCACACCATGCTCGGGATCATGAGGGACAGACAGGGCATTAATTGTGCCCTGTCTAATTTAATGGGCTTTGGGTTAAAATACGTCCTTATTCCTGGAAAGAATATGGACAGGAACAAATCGATAGTTTTTGGCCTGAGCGCGACCCAGATGCAATCAGACTTACTGGAGATTCTAAAACATAATGGCCCTCCCAGTGGGCCAGCCATGGGCACACTTGGCAAAACATGCAGGCTGTTACGCTGTCACCTCTGAGGAGCTGGTGATGGACCTTTCTCACTCGGTCAGGGCGTTGGACTGCTTGACTAGCTCATCAGACATCCACTATAGGCCCCGGCTTTAAAGCTTTTCTTTAAAGTGCATAATTGACATTTGAGGAAAAAAAATATAAGAATGGTTAAAGGAACTACACACACATGTGCAGTCATTTTCTACCAGTGCCAATTATTAAGTGCATATCCATTTACATTTACATTTATGCATTTAGCAGACGTTTTTATCCAAATCCATATTCATATCCAATATAATCATTAAGAGAATATAAATATATTGGTCAAAACAGAGGTATTGTAGTGGACCTTAGTTTAAAAAAAAAAAACATTTGTATGGCTTTGCTCATTATATTTGACAGGTGGTTTATGCAACGTAAGTTCTGTCTGTGTGAATGGCAACCTGTTGCTATTCTCAAGTCTGGTACAAATAGCCCTAAAAACACACACACTCCCTCCCTCTCCCTCTTACACACACACACACACACACACACACACACACACAGAAACATTTCCCTCACTATATCCTCTCAGACAAAACCCAGGGTCTTTTCAGAGATTTGCTGCAGTGGGTTGCCATTAGTTTCCTACTGGGTGGCTTATTTGATCGCAGGCGCGCCCCCCGACAGGCCTCCAACACTCCGCAGGCATTTTGTCCTGCTTAGGGTCTGATGAGTGACTTCCTCCCCGAAGAGAGGAGAGAGGAGGAGAGGAGAGATGGCGGTTGCAGGTTACCACCAAAGTCAGTCTAGTTTCCATACTCATTTGTGAGGCTAGTTTGATCTTTTTCTGTCCTGCACACATGCTGAGAATTCATTCTGTTACTGTTTTTCCCCCTTTTTATTTTTTAAATGTTTATTTTTTTCTGTCAAACACAACACATGCTCTATTGCACCAATGTCAGTAGTATTTTTCAGAAATAGAAAAAAAAAACTGTTTACAATCTCACAACATACTGAAAATAATGGGAGCAGTTGGTGCAGAAAACAAACAAAAAAATAACAACAAATGTAAAAAATGTGTCACATTTTGTTTGCAATATCTCTATATCCCTGTACCCTCACAACAGAGAGGAGCTGAAGAGACGGCGATGTTCTCATGCTCAGCAGGTTGCATGCTTTTACTTCCAGTGAACACAGAATGAATCCCAACAAAACACGCCCCGAGCTGAAAAAAACTACAAACAGTTTGTCCCCCCATGCCAAATGCTCATTCCAGGTGTAAACTACTTTATTTCTAAATCACCATCCCAGCCACCGCATAGCCTCTCTTCAAAGTGCTTCATTCTTGATGCACAGAATTCTGAGAAAGTAGAGAGAGAACAAGGGTTCAGTGTCTGACTGGTGTACTTTTTTTTGATGAGTCGGCCACTGTTTCAACAGGCAAGCTGCTACTCGTGACCTTTCGCATTTGGAATATGGATATTAATTGCCACCGAATTCTGAGAACAAGACATTTTTCTTTCTATTTTTTTAAAAGAAGGAAAAAAGGCGTCTAGTGCTAGCTTGCTGAAATTACTGGAGTCGAGCTTCGTGCCGCATACACAGGCTCTGGAGATTACAGTGAACAGAGCCATGGTAGGTCATTAAGAAAAGGTCAGATCTCTCTCTCTCTCTCTCTCTCACACACACACACACACACACAAAGAGAGATGGGAGGATATGTGAACACACTCATCTGGCAAGCATGCTGCCTTGTCCATGCTCCTCACAAGCAGCTGAAGAGGGGAGGACATATGTGCAGCCCCCTACCACCTCTTCTCTTACACACACACACACACACACACACACACACACACACACACACACACACCACATGGATATTCATCTCTGTCTCTCACACACAGTGGTAGAGAACACAGAGAACAAAAGCACTGGCACAAAATCATCATCATCATCATCATCACCTTCCCACTGTCATCATCCTGTCATTGCTAAAGCCTTATGTGGATGGGATCTGTTTTACATGGAGAGGCGAGGGAAAGTAATTATTCTTCTCAGCTTCTCAGTTATTGTAATCCCATCCAAACGTGTCATCTCATTATGGACAGTGCCGGTGAAGATTACGATCTTTACCATCTGAATGGTCCAGAAAAATGACCTCAGGTAATATTAATCTTGTGTGATTATAGATAGACTGTGCCTGTCTATTGTCTTATCCTGTTTACAAATAGCAGCTTTCCACAGTCCTCCAAGAGGCACTTAAAAAAGTATTCAGTTTTTTGCACTGGGCAGTTTGTGGCAAACCTCAGATGCTTTCAGGTAACATCATTTAGATCAAAAAGTGGTCATACACACTTGATAGAGAAATGAAATTAGCTGATTGTTTTAGGTAGTGCCTATTACCAATAGCTACATAAGCAGCTATGCAGCATATGGGCAAGCTAAAAATCAAGTAAGTAGCCTATTTAGTCAGCTGATGTTGTTATTGCTTGACCAGACCAGAACTGTTGCATCCATTGGTGATATGTTATTATCTCCCTTCGCAATGGGATTCTCTTTTCTGATTGGCTGATGAGATTAACTTTGTATAACTGGCTACCTTTGAAGTAGATCCAAAAAAATTGGAATATCCTTTCATATCAGTGCGCTTGTGAATGGTATCCATTACAACCATAGTAAAGTATTCAACACTGTTCTTTAATATAATAGGTTAATAGGTTATAATAGGTTATTTTATGTAGTTCGTGTGTGTCTATGTGTCTGTGTGTGTGTGTGTGTGTGTGTGTGTGTGTGTGTGTGTGTGTGTGTGTGTGTGTGTGTGTGTGTGTGTGTGTGTGTGTGTGTGTCTGAACGGTGAATCCAAGAGGGAGCAGCAACCCCCCACCACCACCCACAGCACACACAAATATAAAAGAAGCCTTTTCATTAACCACCCAGGCTTGCTATTGATGGGGACATCAATAACGCAAAGGTCAGTAATTAGGGCTGTTTGGAAAGGCTTATTTGTTATTAGTTGTCCATTTAAAAGTCAGAACAGTGATATGGATGTATGGGGTGGGACCATGGAACCACAGTGACAAAAGAGGATAAACATTCAAGCTACAGCACAATGAGAACTATGAGAAGTGCATATTGCTAACATGAAATTTGCAGTATTTTGAGATGAAAGTGCAATAGTGTAATAACAAAGTGCAGTATGGAGAGAGTAAGGGTAAGAGAGTAAGTGCATTCCTGGTATTCAGAAATTTAAGCCAGGAGATGTTCTTGGAAGAGCTGGGTCTTCAAGGATCTCTTGAAGGTGGAGAAGGTATCTGTTGCTCTGGTAGCACTTGGAAGGTCATTCCACCAGCGTGGAATAACACATGAGAAGAGCCTGGATTGTGGATACACACACACAAATTCCACTCCAAATGCCATCATAGAGGCAAAAGCCTGTGTTTTGGGGTATTTGTGTGTGTGTGTGTGTGTGTGTGTGTGTGTGTGTGCCTCGTGGTCAGGACCAAATTGACTCCCTGAGAAACTGGAGACTGTGCTAACAGTGGCTAAAACATACCCAAAGCAAAGATCATTGAATTCTGAGAAAGATATATATATATAATACGTTGCAATGGGAGCAGACATGAATAATTCTGGTCTGCGTAAGTGGGAGTGTCACATTACGTCATAATATAAACTTTTCAGTGATCTTTTGTATCAGCGTATGAGAGCGCTACTCTCGTCTGTATAAAGGGGGATCCCCCCCTTGTGAAAACAGAACATAGAACCTATGTGTCTCTCACTCTGCTTCTACCCAAAGCACTGGATCTTTCTCTCGCTTTTTCTCTTCGGCCAGATGAAGTCAGAGGGCTTTCTAAAGCTATCAATTAAAAGAGAGAGAAAGAGAGAGAGAAAGAAAGAGAGAGAGAGAGGGAGGGAGAGGAGGGAGAGATATGCTAGGTCAGCTGGGTTGGCTCTTTGGAACACAGCAGTGTGTATGGTGAGGTTTTGTAAGCCGTAAGAGAGTTGTGACAGATCAGTGTCCTGTGTTTGCACATGAATGACTCGTTTCAAAGCATCATGATGGAAGGTCGTCATGCTCATCACGCTGCACCTCTCCTTTTTTCTCTTTTTGGTCTTAGCTTGTGTCTCTCCATCTCTTCCCTATTTCTATCTTTTTTTGACATCATCCCTTTCTTTCTCCTCAACCTTTATAACATCCAGTATTTCTATCTCTTTCTCTCTGAGGGGATAGGACAGAGTGTCCATGTTAACAGAGGTTGTGAACGTTCATCGATCTTAGCACTTCACCTGCCACCTGCTGTTACATCACACACTCTCTCTCTCACTCTTTCCAACACATATACATACACAGACACTCTCTCTTTCCAACAAACACATACAAAAACCTAAAAAAACTAAAACAAAAACTAAAAAATACACACCCTTGCCACTCAACATTGCACACAGACACACATATCCACATCTACCAGGCGTACCCTACATGCACGTTACTAATCAGACTGAAAACACATCTATCTACACGTTCAAATGGATATGTGCATGTGTACACACAGACACACACACACACACACAGTATCAGAACTTTATTTGCTGTGAGTTGCTGCATGCTGTGCTCGTAGATCAAGGGATTCACTGGCCTCTTTGAGCTCTAACCCTCCTGCCATCATTGCTGAAGCTTCAGACTGAGAATTGGTATTGCATTTCAGGAGGCACACAGTAACACCACACTGCCTCAGGACATACTCTCATACACTGAGATTTAAGTTACTGAGGGACACTGGGAAGAATAGTACATTGACTGAGTGTGTGTGTGTGTGTGTGTGTGTGTGTGTGTGTGTGTGTTTACTTCAATGACAATTTAGCCAGAAATGTCATCACCGCATGATTGCAGAAAGAACGACTGACAGTCAACTGCAATGCATAGCCAAGGAATGGGAACAGCGTTAGGCATCATGCCACAGGCCTCAGATCAGTTTGTAAAGTGGTAAGATCAACAAGTTAAAGAGAATACTGATTGTATTACAGGAGGGTAATGGAACATTTTTCATGTTGTATGCCCATTTTGTGATGCTTTCATAAGATCAAAATGTCTGGACCACTAAGTGGCCAAGCCTAGCCTACCCTACCTTTGAGCAGCTACACCTAATGGTGTTTTATAGGTGGCTTGTGTGTTGTGAGACAGCTTTTTGTTTTTCACATTGTCTCTGGTGGGATTTAATTTTTTTCTCTCCATTCATAAGTCATCTTCAGCTAGTGCTCCCCCAGGGTCCTGCGGTCAATATGAACTGCTGTGGGGTCAGAAGACTCCGTTCCAATGGTAATAGAAACACCACATCATATTTGTTTAGTATAAAATAAATGTTCCTGTCAAGAGCTGTGACCAGGCCTAACACTGCTGCTAGCTCACTGATACAGATATTCTTGCGATTTTCAAGCCCTGTTTTTTGAGATCACCTACTGATGTCGGTAGGAAAAATAATGAGAAAATTTGATACAAGAAACTGAATAGTAAAACAGCAGCTAAAACTAACCGGTAGGAGCACAGAAAGCAAGGCAAGGCAAGGCAAGGCAAGTTTATGTATATATGCATATGTATATTATGTGTATATGCATTTCATACACAGAGGCAGTTCAATGAGCTTTGCAAAGATAAAAGCAAAGAACAATGAATAATAGAAAATAAAATGATAAAAGTAGTCAAAAATAAAGTAACAAAATGAAGTACAGGTTAAGTAGTAAATGCGACAGATGATAAAAAATAGTAGAAATAAAGCAATAAAATGAAAAATAGTTGAAATAGTGAAAACTCATTTTCACTTTTCCTTGCCCCTATCAGTTAGCTTTAACTTTAGATAGCTCACTATTTGGTCTGTATTGTACCAAAGTTTCTTGTTCTTTTTGCTATTGATAGCACTCTTTGACCTCCCACAACAACTATGGGTTGAAATATTTTTTGAAACTCTTCTCTCTCTCTCCATCTCTTCTTTCTTTCTTTTCTTTTGTTCATTTGCACTCTTTCTTTTCTCTTTCCTCTCCTCCCCATCCTCTCTGCCCACTCCATTCTCCATCCCTCCTTCCCCATGTTCTCTCCACAGTATGATGTGCCCACATGCAGAGCTGAGTGAGAGGCAAGACAGCCATGAGGATATTAATGAGCACTAATGAGCCCTGCAGAAGGTCCTAGACAGATCAGCGTGGCGCTAAACCCGCCTCTCAGGGGACTTTGTTCACATCCCTTGATTCTGCCCTCTTTCTCTCTCTCTCTCTTGTTCCCTTCATTTCTTTCTCTCTGTCTTGTCCTTTCACCCATTTGCTCCCTTAGTCAATTTCCCTTTTCAATCGATGTCAAAATTCTCTCTCTCTTGCTCCCAACTCACAA
The DNA here is from genome assembly GCA_027481765.1 of Tenualosa thibaudeaui. Lineage (NCBI taxonomy): Eukaryota > Metazoa > Chordata > Actinopteri > Clupeiformes > Clupeidae > Tenualosa > Tenualosa thibaudeaui. Next base: position 10,152,268 of record JAIFZK010000011.1, read on the forward strand.
ATCCTGTCAGTTCCTTCTCTTCTTCCCCTGACTTTACATCCTTCTCTTGATTTTCCCCCATCTCTTTCTCCCTCTTTCTCTCTCCTTCTCTATCTCTCCCTCCATGAAACCTCGCAGGTTGTGCCACTTACACCTACTAAGACTCTCACTCCACTGCGCCACATGACAAGGGCCCCCTTTCCCATGCTGCTAGGCAACCAGGATTAGCGTGACACCTCCGGAGGGGCAAGTGCATTGGAGAGTGTGTCAGCAGCTTGTGTTCCCCCTCCTTTCCTCCATCTCCACCACCTGATGTGCTCTCCCACAATCCCGCCTGCTGCTTGGGATGGGTGAAGTGAATTGATATGGTGAGGAAATTTAGAATAAAAAATATTAGTAAGATCCAAAGTAGAGAGGGGGATAAAAGAATTATGGGATGGAGGAGAGAATAAAAGTGAGCTGGAGATGGAGAGAATAGCAAGAGAAAGAGGATAAGAGAAGAAAAATGGAGAAAAGCATGGAGAAAAATGGAAGGGGGGGGGGCAGAGAGAAAAAACTAAAAGGAGGGAATAGAAAACATCTGAATAATGATGAAGAATAAACTACAGGAGGAGGGAGAGGGCAGGGAAAAAGACAACAGTCCCAAGGCTGAGATGAAGTAAGACCTTGGTCAGTCAGTCTTGGTTCTTGGGTATAGGCAGTGACATTTCTCCCTGCTGCCATTACAGTCCTCACTGCTCCGCTAAGGCTGTGTATTACGTGAGTCATTTCACAGGCATTTCTGTTCCGTCGTACCTGTGTCAGGCTCCACAGAAGCAGACAGAGACCGGGGGAGGGGGAAGAACTAACATGGTGACATGATATCAGAGGTCCTGATGACCCCACTACTCAGGAGCATACCTTCTGCAGTCAGCCATGATCCATCACCATTCTCTCTCTCTCTCTCTGTCCCTACCTCCTGTCTCTTCTTATCACTCCATGTTTTATTACGTCTCCATCATTAACATAAACATAAAATATCTTCATCTATGTGCATGCTTGTTCTATTCTAGCTTAGTTCACAGTACTTCCTCTGAATTTTGTATTTTGCTACAGTACTATGTCAGCATGCTCGCAAGTCTTCAGTTTCCCCAACTAGATTTTCTAGCAACCAATCAGCAAACAGAAATTTAAGGCAGAACCAATAGGATCACAGTTTTAAAAGGTGTCCACCCATTGTGAAATAAACATACTGCATGCCTATTGAGAGTTCCTAGACTCTTCAAAGTGAAAGCGTCTGGTCCATCAGACTAAAACCAGACAATAGGCTGAAACCAGTGTCTTCATAGACACAGACAATTAAGTGCACTGCATTATGTTCAAATCTGTGCTCCTGCTACTGTGGAACAGCAGTGATCATTTTGCATAGGTTTACTGTCAGAGCCCACAAAGTTCTGACATTCTTGAGCAGACCCAGACACCACTGTCTAGGTGTGTGTGCGTGTGTGTGTCTAGGTATTAGGGGTGACATTCTGTGCCGGGTCATCTGCATTAAGAAGGATTCTTTCATCTCACTGTTACACTGTGACCAGGGGCTATGGGCTTCTCCGGCTACCCAACTCATTACGGAAAATGTTGAATAGTATGATATTCCCTCAGAATAATAAGGTTCTGTTAGCAAGTTGTTCCTCTACGTTGCTGTGTGAATTGTCAAACACTAAAGCAGATTTTCACTGTACATTTTCCCAATAATATCATCTTAATTAATGTATGCAACCCTTTATATGTGTATGCATTAATCATTCATTGAGCAGTGATAAAAGCAAGAGTTTTCTATAACATTATCATTAGAAGAAGGAGAAGCTACATAAAGTACCAACTTTGAGATTTCACAGGAGTTTGACAGAAGTAACTCAGAGCAGTGTGGATGAACTGATACTGCATGGGCAGGCACTTCTTCCTCAAGAAGATGAAAGAGTAAACAGGCTTGGGCTTAGGCTTAAACTGTATTGTGTTGAGCCAAAACAGAGCATACAAGATCTTCAATGGAAAGAGACTGTAATATTTCAGGTTAAGCCCAACTTTGAAGTTCCTAGTCCTTACTGCACCCATTCCTCTCTCTCTAGTTATCATTCCTTCTTCCATCTCTCTTCCCCCCAGGTTCAGTGGTCAGAGCACCTATTTGCACTGTGTGGCTCCTCTCATTTGTCACCATCTGCCTTGCTGCTACCCCAGCTGCTGCTGGTGGCTGTTGGCAGCTCACCTGTCGGCACCCCACCAGCTCAAGGTTTAAGGGAAGGAAGAGTGTGTGTGTGTGTGTGTGTGTGTGTGTGTGTGTGTGTGTGTGTGTGTGTGTGTGTGTGTTAAAAGTAACCCCACACAACCTGCCATTCTCAGGAAAAATATCTAAAACTTTTGCTGTGTACGTTTTGTTATTAAAAGAGATATTTTGAAGCATTTCAAATCATTTTAAAATCAAAATTTTTCTTTTCCTTCTCTTCACATGGGCCATCACAGGAGCATATAAACATGGACTTCATCTTCAAATGAAGCCATACACTGCCAAAGTTTCTTCATACCTGGCAGCACTTCGCAGAATAGAAAAATTGGATTGTGTTGTACCCCTGAGGCTTTTACATGCATGCGCGCGCACACACACACACACACACACACACACACACACACACACACACACACACACACACACACACACATAAGCCTACACATATCATGGACGCACACACACACACACACACACACAAAGACACACATAAGCCTACACATATCATGTACACACACACACACACACACACACACACACGCACACACACAGTTTATTTGCAGTCCCTATACAACAGACCTGTAGGGGGCACTTGTGGTATGAGCTTCACTCGGCAAGTCTTCTCTTTTCCACTGCAAGCCATGCCAAAACCACAAACCTTAAAAGAAGAATCTACATCCACAAGATCTTATTTTAGAAAGTACCAGCCTCCAGCTATTTCTACCTGAGATAAAATTAAGTCTGTCCTTTCTAATATGGCAGTGTACGACGTACACACACACAGTTTTCATGACCATCTTCTGTGTCGCTCCTGATCAGCCAAGACCATTCGCTCTTTCATCAACCCATATAGACCAGGAATGAATACTCATTCACTGTCACTTATAGTCTGATATCAATGCACAGTAAAGGTATGTACTCACATTCTCTGTATAAGTCTCTCCTGAATGACAAACAAACAAACAAACAAAAAAAGTGAGAGAGGTGAAATAGAGAGAGACAAAGAGAAAAAGAGAGAGAGAGGAGAGGGAGTGAGACAGAATTAAATGTAAAGAGAGGGGGCACGGTAAGGGGTGCCAGATTGAGGCTGCTGACTCACTTAAGCCTGAGAGAGGAGAGGAGGGGAGGAGATGGGTGGCAAAGTTAGCCATGAACATAGCCAAAGGAGGCGACTCTGTGTGTGTGTGTGTGTGTGTGTGTGTGTGTGTGTGTGTGTGTGTGTGTGTGTGTGTGTGTGTGTGTGTGTGTGTGTGTGTGTGTGTGTGTGTGTGTGCGTGTGTGTGTGTGTGTGGTGGGCATGGAAGCGACAACCTCCACTCCCACTCCCACTCCCAGGCCTCCTATGGCTGACACCTGCAACGGGTGACAGGCAGAGGCGGAAAAGTGAAACAGTACCCCCACCCACCCAATGCTCCTGAGAGCACCCCTCCAGTAGAGGAGTACCAAAGTACAAACCATTCACCTGATAAATCATACTTTCCCCCTCAACCTTCAGTCTCCCGTGGGGCAGAGGAGTGCATTTGATTGGTTTGACATTGTTGATGAGAGAACTGAAGAACAAAGGTTGTGAATATTTATTTTTGCTTTCTAAAGTTCTTTAAAGTGGGTATTTCTATTTTATCTAATCAAGATAATCACTCATGAGTTATTTATTCATTCAGATGTAAAATACTGTATGCATTTTAACAATCTCACCAGTGAGGCACAAACAAGAGATTATGATGCTACATTTAAAATATTTAATCAGTCCTACAAGTTTTTTGTCCACTCACTCTCTGTCACCCTCTGAACAGACAGACAGACAGACACAAACACACACACACAAATAAGCAATCTCACTCTGATCTTTGATAATTTATGTATCCTGTCCAACATGGTTAGATAATATAAGGTATTTAAAATTCACATCTAAATAATTTAAAGAAATAACAGAAATGTTATATGTTTTATTAATAAAAAAGGACCCCTTTTTCATCAGATTTTTCCTCAGATTCTTGCACACACTGCTGCATATTTTATGGATTGCAAGAGAGCAGAGGGGGACATTCAAGGAAAATTAGGTTATTGATATGTTAATCACAAGCTCTCCTTTTGCACGCTGGGTGTCTGTCCATCAACACTGACACTGACACCTACCTTTCTTGGATACAGCTACTTTTCTATCGGCCGAGCCCATTCACTTTACAGGCTTTGTTTCTATGACAAGTCCAGTCTTGTCCAGATGTTTAATATCTTAATTAGTTTATCTAATTATTCTGCAGTAATTCATGCCTGGGTTGCAGGTGACTACCATTGGCATTTGCCGAGGGATATGTTGTCACGGCACCTCCAGGGCCAAGCAATTTAATCACCGTCATTAACTGAGGGGCGAGCCCACTGAATTCACTCACTTTTTTTAGGCAGGGTTAGGGTGTGAACGGGGATCTTGCTTCACTGATACAAGTCAATCAAGACTTCATTAGCTTGTGGACCTCGCCCTGAAGTCATTAACCCCTACATGATTATGTAACCAGATGCCTGGCAGAGCCCTTGGCCTGGTCTGACATAAATATTTGCATAATCTCCTACTCCTTTTAATGCAGGTTGTCCTGAGTTAGGAATAACATGCTCTAGGCCTAACTACTAAGGAAGTTTTACCTTTGTAATGATGAATACCTAATGGGCCTGCTTTTAGCATAAAGTAATTCCATACTAGTCTTATTAATCATGGTCATTTGCAGCCTAAAATTACAGTTTAAAAACAGCATCTCATATTGGAATTCTGTGAGCAAGCACCTGTAAATTATGCACGAGAATTTGAAAACCCTGATCTCTACAAAATCATCTTTTTTAAATTTAGACTGCCAAAAGACATAATGTAGCTAGTTGATCTCATTTCATCTTTGATGCAAAAAAGGGGTATGTGTTTGAAATCATTTGCATGGATCAAGATGTTGCAAATGCATTGGTTACGATATTCTGTGCGCTTGCACAGATCACAGGCACACAAAAGCCTTCGCCTTGTAATCTGTGCCGTCTTTTGCAAACGGCGCCTTGTAATGTTGGATATTCAGTCGACAAAAGAAAAAGAGAGAAGAAGACGACGACAGAGAGGCGTGAGACAAAAAAGGCATGTCATTATCTAAATGAATCAAGGCATGGCTTTCAGACACATCTTCCCACTTAGCAAATTACGGTAACCTGCCTGCCAAAGATAATCACTGTAACTGACTGAAGTGGTGCTACCTGCGAAAAGACATACTCGCCTCACCTGTAAGGAGTCATTTTGAAGATATTTAGCAAAGCGCAGGAGAGGAAAAAGGCTGTTTGGCTGTCCTGTCCTGGTTGTTTGTTGGCAGTGAAATCAAAAGAAACATGCTAAACGTGCCTTGAGGACAGTGATGGATCAGCATTGGTGCAGTCTGGGAATGGTCACATTGGCAAACGACAAACATCAGCTCTGATTTCCTGGATGGAGTTTTACAGATTCAAAAGATTCTTTTTCAGACCTCTCCTCAGGTGAGACAGAGAGCACCTGTGCCAGCACTTGGGCCTGACCATGTGGTCCATAGCATGAAGCAAATGGCCAGACACCACAAGCACAAACTGGTGAATTCATTCAATGCATGACACACACACACACACACACACACACACACACACACAGACAGATGAAGAAAGAGGGAGGGAGAGAGGGAAGGAGACATTGTCTATCCCTGTCATTTTCTTGTGCCGTCAGTGATAGAATAGGATTGTTGCGAGAATTGTGTTTTTTGGAGAAATGATGGTAATCTTTGCCCGAAATTGTTCACTCAAGTGGCCAGTTTAATCTTTCTTTAGTGATTGTTTTTGCAAGACATCTTCAGGGTAAAGACAAAGAGCAATACAGAAAAAAAAACGGAAAATCTGTCATCCAAACATCTATCATCCAAGCTAAGATGTTGTCAAACATCAAAATCCAGTAGATTTGGAAAGTCACGTTTTGTGTCTATTTCTCCTGTGACACCTACGTCATACACTTAGACAAGCAAAATAACTGAAATCCCTGTGAAACCACCCATGAAAAGCAACTCTCTGCAACTCCTCTTCCGAATAAAGCAATACCTGTGTCTGTGACTGCTACAAAATGCTAATGCACAAAGCTAACACAGCTGATGTGTAAGCGACAGATACACTGCACACAATGAGGAACTGTTTCCTAGGTGTGTTTAAAAATAGATCTGACTGAACACCCTGGAGGTCTTTTGGCCAGACACCAGCCTGTAAGGTGCCTGCTAAATCTTTCACAAAAGCAATGGCTCAAAGGAGAGAAGTAATTAATATTCATGGAGCTACACCCCCACATCTAGTAGTCTTTGATCGAATGTGTTCATTTCTTTCACATGCTCTCCAGCCAAACGAATTTGGATATTGACTTTGTTCTGTGCAGAGTATCAGTTTGTTTTCCCAAAGTCTTAAAGACTTAGGGTGGGGGTATTTCAGGTAACGGGACATAGCTACCTGAAGCTGCCACAGGTTAAATGCGATTGTGCTCAGTTTTATTTCTTTAATTCTGTGTGTGTGTGTGTGTGTGTGTGTGAGAGAGAGAGAGAGAGAGAGTGAGAGTGAGAGTGAGAGTGAGAGAGAGAGACAGAGAGAGAGAGTATGAAAGTGATGAATGGAATACCTAATCTGTGACATCAATCATTAAGAATGCTTTAGAGAACTTGTTTCGAACGGCACTACAGATAAGGATTTGCCTGTGTCACTAGAATAAAAGACAAACTCTTAAACTTCACCTGCCACACCTCCGCCTCCCCAAAACACTTAAATTCAATCTTTCCCAGCAACATCCAATGGTGGAAATGTGAAGGTGATTTTTCCTCACATCCATCAAAACCAGTCACCACATTCATACTTCATCAATCGTTATCTGGTGGAGTACTAAGAGTGTCGCTCATAAATTGCATGCCAATCCTTAATTTATTGTACATTAATCATTCATTTATTTGCCATAAATCATCATTAATGAGCAGTGCAATTAGTAGTTAATGCATCATAATTGCACAGTAGATGATGGTTTGATAGTGTTAATGTTGCTGGCCTTACAACTTGGCCAAGAAATTTGCTAGAATGTGAGGACTTTGGCATAGTGATTACTACACACACCTCAGTGAGTTATTCAAGACAGTGAACACTCACAATAGCTGCTGTTTTAGAAGACATTTTCTGTGACGGTTTCAATAAACATTATTGTTAATTAGATGCAATAGTTGTAGTAGTAGTGGTCAGAAGGGGTAAAAGCGGAGCGAGAGACACAAACGTTAAGTTCTATGTTCTATTTTCGCAAGGGGGAGAGGGGGAAAGGGGGAAATCCCCCGTTATGCAGATCAGAGCAGAACCCTCAGAACACTGATATAGAAAATCATTCAAAAGGTTATATTTTTAGGTTAAGTTTTATATTTTACACTCCCACTTATGCAGACTGAAATATTCACATTTGCTCCCATTGTGGCGTATTATGCTGCTCTATCTTAGTTAGTGTTCAGTGATCTTTGGTTGTATTTTATGCATATATTTATATGCTGCTATGTGACAAACATTTGAATTGGCATGAGGCAACAGAATGATACTATCTTCAACCAACACCGCATGTGTGCACCGCGTGTGTGTTATGTGTTGTTCTCGATGTTGGCATACTGCCTCCGATTCTAAAATATTTTTCTACCAAAGCTGAAACTGTAAAAGCACATGTACAGCATGAACACCATTGCTAAAATCAGCATTTCAATGTGTTAGGCTACAGCAACCACAACTATGCCTACAACGGTATAAATGGGTGCAATGGCAGCTTTGCAAGAGAACTAACAATCATGACAACTCGATTTGCATTGGTTGTTTTAAACATTTATTGATGTTTAGGTCTGTTGTCTCAGACAACTTGTATAGGTGCATTTTGCTGATTTACTGGCCACTGTGTAAGTATTATCTTAGATAAAAAAACTCTTCTGACTATTATAGGTCTCATACTAACTAAAACTAAATAAAAATCATGTCATATGGCTTTACTGTTGCAAGTTCTCATTATTCCCATTGATATAAGAAGGTCAGAAGACAGTATCAGTAATCGTCACCCCTGCTCTTTTAGAGTTTGTTCTTATAACAGCTTCCTCACATTATGAGACATAATGACAATGACCAGTGATGATAATATCACACTGTTCTGACCTTGCACATTAGTGATCGCTGGGACCAAATCATTGTACCAGAGTTAGCCTCTGGCTAATTATGCCTAATAATACCGAATGACATCTGCAATAACACGTGCATGGCTATAGAAATGGACATAGAAATTGAATTACAATGTTTTAAATTAGAAGAAAACAAAAACTATTGTCTAATAGTATAGTCTGATAACTATAAGACTATATTGACTTATAGTCTGATTCAAATGATATTCATACTTACAGACTTACTTCCAGATTAGGTCAAATCTAAAAAGAAAGAACATATTTATATTTTTTTATCCATTGCCCTGCTCAAAGACAAAGTAGGCTACATCTAAGGCAAAGCATTGTAGATGCATTAACTTGTGATGCTCACACTGATGACCTCTCTTTCAATATCTGTAACTTGTAGGTTAGTCTATTTTTGTTTGAATTAACACAGGCAGCACACTTGAAATAAAACAATTTCTTTCTTCGCAGAAAAAAAGAAACAGCGGCAGTTGGGTCAAACTGTTGAAGAGATTTCAGCACCTAACCATGAGTGACAGCAATTTTTCAAAATGAGGAGAAAGATACATCTTCAAGAGTAGAGTAATAATAATAAAAAAAAAATCTAAGCCTTCTCTATGATCCTATCCTTACAAATTCCATGTATTCTTATGAACCTAATCTCTGACTAATCAAATCTGAATTTACAATGTTCCAGTTTGTAAGAGGCCCACTAACCCATATCCCTGTTGCTGGAACAAGAAAATTAGGTACAACACAGACCGAATGTACAAACCGCCAGCTAACACTATATGGGCATAGAAAAGTGAAACCGACTTTTCTTGCCCTTGTTAGCTGATGTTTTGTTATTCAGTCTTTGCTGTATCAAATTTCCCCTCCACCAGCCTTCAGTAAGTTGGAGCAGGAGGGATTTACTTTCCGTTAAATAAGAAGGTAATCTTACACAGCTTTCCTCTGCTCCCTGCTCAATCAGACTTCTGTTTAAGTTCAACTGTTGAGGGGCTCGCAAGAGGTAGATCCATTGTTGCTGCTTTCATGGTCATGGTGTCGGAAGTGCTCACCATGAGACGGAAGGTAAATGAGGGCTAGATTCAGCCTGGACCTGGGACACAAATAGTTTCTTTCCATTCAAAGACTTTAGTGGGATTGATTTAGCTTGCCAAGTGCAATAAAACAAATGGAATAGTCCTACAAAGAAAGCAAGCTTTGCGACATTGGCATGACAAATGGGCTCGCTCAAGTGCTTAAATTGAACAAAAAAAGAGCAAGAACTTGTCATTTTAACCCTATTTTATCCGTAGGATTAAGCCAGATACCTCATTAACATGGAGTGTGATGAATCGTTTACAAGCTTTGGGACATTTAATGGAAAAATCACTGACTTTGTTTTAACAACACAAAGAAATACAGACCTAGGGGTATACTACAAAACAAGGTGACTGGCTAACCTGGATAAGTTACTGGTGTAACTGTTGATCCCCAAACAATGTGTCACTTCAGAAACAACAGATGCTCAATGCAATGTTCACTTGGACATCCCACAGTTCATTTGGACTCCCAGAGTTACCCAGGTTAACCAGTAACCTTGCTTCACAGTGTAGGACCTTGTTCCTCTTGCTGACATTGGCAATGGATGTTAAGTAATTATGCCTTAGGTGTCTCTAACTGAAAAGATTTAAATGTCCAAATACTAACCATTATCAACTGGCACCGTACTTGGTGGTTATGTGGAGAGATGAAAGTCACAACTAAAAAACAGCCACCACAGGGATGGAAAATTATGATGATAAAGGAACTCCAAGAGGCCGTCATCTACAGATCCTCAGTGGAGATTTTACGCTTTCTTTTACAAAGGCAATTCAAACTAGGACTCTTCATGATGGTCTGACTTTATGGGTGGGGGAAAACTATTTACAACTGCAAACTAAAGGATAAGTGGTGAGAATCAAATCACTGACTTAAAACCAACACTGGCTACCTTCAATTTGGTCATCCCATTAACCAGGCACTGGTAACAAAATTTCCATTGGGTGTGTATCTACTAAGGCACTCCATTATTTAATTAACTGAGGTTACTTTTCCATCTACATTTACATTTATGCATTTAGCAGACGCTTTTATCCAAAGTGACTTACATTTGTCAACTATCAATTACATTAGGGCCAGTCTCCCTTAAGTAAGTAAGTGAGGGTAAGTGGCTTGCTCAAGGGCACAATGGTGGTAGCTGGGATTCGAACCCAAACTTTTCCAGGCTATTAGCATGCTATCCAGGTTCCTTAACCACTACACCACCACCGACCATCTCTGCTTCATATGTCCTCTAAAATTTTGGGAGCAAGCAGGCACCCTGGTGTCCAAACCTAGGCACCCAGGCATAAAACAGGCACAGCAGAAAAGGGTTGGGTTTCCCAAAAGCATCTTAGGCCTAAGTAATTCATAAAGTCCCTCTAAAGAACATCTTAAGGTTCTCTGACCATTTCCTGAAACCATTGTTGTTTAAGAACATCGTAAAAACGCTTGCGGATTTACGAGTGATTCATAGATTAACACTACATGACGATGTTTGGAAAACACACGGGAAAGCCAAACAAACATTCTTAACATCAATCATAAAGAACATGCATAAGTGCATGATCCATCAATATCGAGAAACCAGGCAAAGGTGTGGGACAGTTCTGTGCTCTCTCTCACTCACACTTACACACACACACACACACACACACACACACACACACAGCTGTTTAGCATGCAACCACCTCACAAAGGTGCTCTGGCTTCAAAGAGATTATTCTTGGTGCTGTGGCAAGCATGGCTTAAGGCACGTGACATGGGAGCTACGCACCTGCAGTCAGGTGCACCACTGGACTCAAAAGAGGCTTTTGCACACACATGCACACACACATACACACACACACTCACACAGGCATGCGAATACACGCATGCAGACACAATTTTTCTCTCTCTCTTTCATTCACAGCTCATGGTGTCATGTCGTGCCACAGCGTTTAATTTACGCCAAAATGTATTGTCTTAATGTCTCTAATGTCAGACACATATCCAATCACAAGGGTACACACACACACACACACACAAGAGAGGCAGAGAGAGGGAGGGAAGGAGAAAATTGCTTGCACACACTGGTTATGTCTACTAAAAAGTAGTCATAATCTAGCACTCTCTTTGAATGCAATATTCTCTAAATGTTATAAAACACATGGTTACAGAACACACAACAGACTTTGAGAAATCTGTCATGAGAAATGTCATTGTTCTGCAACATATATTGTTTAAATATTCAATGCATCAAGGTTCCAGGCAATTCAGGCTTTCCACAGTACACAGGTTACAGTTTAAGTATTTCATTTGGAGGAAAAAAAAAACAAGAAAGAAAGAGCCATAAAGCTTTTTCAATGAAGCCAAGGATTGGAAGATTTGTTTTGACAATTTCCACTAGTTAAGGACATTTCACAATTGCTATGCAGGTGACCTAATAAAGGAGTCTACAATAGATTAATTTCAGATCAAAGATCAAAATAGTGTTAATTTGAGAATACTGGCCCTCAGTCATTTGTTGAGTACACATGTACAGTATATGCTATCCACTATCAGTCATTTGTTGAGTACACATGTACAGTATATGCTATCCACTATCACAGTACGAGAAGAAAACCACAGTAGTATCAATTGTTCTTCTGCCTCCCTATTGCCCTTCACTGGGTTCTCCCCTTTAAAACTTAACACCTCACAGCCAAGTCACTGTGACCTATCGGCACACTTCCAGGGGTAAAATGTCACCCTCTATCCACCTACAGAATCTTTTGCCTGGTTACACACACACACATACACACTATTTCACTAATTTTCCTCTCGCACTGGCTCAACAATGCACAACGGGAAGGTATGGTAGCAGAAGAGGAGAGGGGGAGAGAGAGGAGAGAGAGAGAGAGAGAGAGGTGGAAATATTCCATGCAATTAATCAGGAGAATGAGGAGAATCAGTAGCTGCTGCAATCTGGCTGTCTGCACACAAACACCAAGTTAGTGCTGCAAACATGACCAGAACACACACCGTCACCACAGTAACCAGCGCTGGGCTGCTCAGCCTGCCCAGCGAGCCTGTGCTGACATTTTGAGTCAAAGCTACTCTCGTTGTCATTTTTTCCTTTCCTCTGTCTTTTCCACTTCTTTCTCTCTTTGTTCATTTCTTTCTCTCACCCTCTCTCACAGATAAAATGCCTCCCTCTCTTGGTCATTATTATCTCAAAATATTAATTACATTGCATCTGTACTTTTCATCCACAGACCTCTCTTTTCCTTATCTTTCATCTCTCTTTTTTCTTTACTTGTTTCTTGTCTCCTCACTTTTAATTTTATATATCCTTCCGATAGGCAAAATCCTTGTCTATCTTCATTTAATTTTTTACTTTACTTTGTATTGAGGTTATCGACATAAGAGTGACTGAGTCTGTCACAAACAGACACTTTTTTTAATGTTCATGACTGCTGTCATTAAATGTCATCAAGTGGTTTTTGTAATGTAAAGTTTGTTTGGGGTGCAGACATTATTGAAGTGTCATGACATATGATGTCATGTTTATAAAAAGTTCTACACAGCAGGAGCACAGCTGATTACTGTACTGCAGAATTCTGAATTTAGTCTTCACTTAATATCCAATGAATTACTGCTATTAATATCTTAATGATCATAATACAGATCACGCTATAATATCTGAATCAAAGTGACTTAGTCTTTAGATTCACATCCTCCATTCTAAACAGTTCTGCAAGAGACTTCCCTAAAGAAGCAGGTTCCCTGGAGCACAACTTTGTCCTCAAAATGGCCTCTTCACAGAATTCCACGTCAGACTGTCTTGACAGCTGACACAGTCAGCCCTGCCAAAGACTTTCTTTCCAGTTTACAAACAACATGACTTCAAGGGCCCTGAAGAAAAGTAAATTTCTCTCTCTCTCTCCTGATGTATTAGAGTTATTAGAGTTAGAGCCATAAACTTCAAGGATAGGATTCAGGAATATATTATTTATTTTTATTTTTATTTTTATTTTTATTTTTATTTTTATTTTTATTATTATTTGTTCAACATTCCACTTGTAGATGAGCACTCATCGTACAGTTTTCCATGACATGTCTGGTGCACATGACAGCCAAATCAATGCATGACTTTGAACAACAACCCTTTATCCATCCTATATCCGCTATCTTCTATGGAAGACTCAAATAACTGGAGCAATACAGTACAGGCTATTACAATTAATTCAAGCAGGTTGATTAAATTAGCAAAATGTAATTGTATATATATATATATATATATATATATATATATATATATATATATATATATATATATATATATATATATATATATATATATATAAATATTGCTATTAGGTAGATAACTCCGCCATGACATTGCAAGCGTCCAAGGAGTAGTGAAATGACATTCAATTTGAACTGACATTTAGAATACTTGCCAGAAATGTCAGCTAACTTAGGCTAAACATTCAGAATCAGCAGGTCCATTAAACAAGGAATTACATAAATCACACACAGGGTAAATAAAGAGGAAGAAAAAAAAGCTCTGTGCGCCTTTGCTTTAGCCTCTTAGTGAGTTCAGACCAGACACAGGGCCTGTCTTCTGAATGAGATGCTCTAATTTATCACTGCCTTATCGGCTGGGATGAGCTATAGCCATTTTTAGACCTTAGACAAACTCATTTGACCTGGTACGTTGTGTGTTATATGCAGAGGAAACAGGTACTGTGCCATTCATCCACCTTTAGCCATGTGTAGCTGAGCAGAGAATGGTGACATTAAGAGTTGCTTGTGTCAGTTTCTTAGCAGATGAAAGATTTGTTTTTTTGACAGGGGATAAAATAAATAAGACTAAGCTGAAGGTAAGAGTGTTTGGTATGTTAAAAAACCTTGCAGTGCCATCACAGTGGTCTCTGGTTACACAACTTTCTTAAAAATGTAACTCACTTGATTCCTACATGACTTTATTTTTTCAAAAGTTAGGCATCTCATCAGAGACAAAGACACTAGCCAAGAGTTTCAGATAATCTAAACATTCATTACGTTCATTAAGTCCATGTGGACAAATCAACAGGAGTTGTAACGTGTGGATTTGAATTGCAATGTTTTCACCAAATGGGCCGTGTGGTTTTGTTGTTGTTGACGTTTTCTGTGCATTCGTTATTTGTGTAAAATGCAATAAGAGCCTATTTTCAGAGCAGCACAGTGTTATTGTATAACGATGCGCAACATTCAAATGCTACATTTGTCTGACCTTGTAGTAATTGGCAGACATTGGCAGTGGGGCTGGGTTGGTTGGTTGGTGGCAACACGCTGTGCAATTGAATCCAGTCTCCTTTAGAATTTGGATCGGAACCAAGGTTGTATGGCAAATTACAAATTGATCAAGATACATGCACGCCCTCCAATGTCTTTCCAACAAATGTAATCTATCAGTCTTTTGACTGACATTATCTATCTAGAAGACAATTGTTTATTCAGGGCCAGGAGCTATGTGCAGTCTGAACGGCTTCCACAAAGACATAATGATTCACAGTACGGATAACAATCCTCAGTGATAAGATATATATTACTTAGAATAGATTAAGTCAACGTCTATGCAGTCTTAGTCCAGAGCCATGGCTTACAATAAAAGAGACCTTTTCCAGGCAGAAGTCAAATTGTTTAAAACTTACTCTGAGTAAGAGCATAAGTGGAACACTGTAGGCCTATTGCTATGGAAGCACACTGAGACACCTTCCCTGGAATTCTTGTATGAGGACCTTTCTAGAAAATTAAGAACTAGGCCAATAACAGGAAAATGCAGGTTTCTCAAACTATGAGGACAACTTCACGAATACCTTGAGAATCACCGACCTAGAGGTCGTACCTGACTATGTCATTGTCTTGCCATGTATCATGTCATGAAGCTACTATGCATTGCTTTCTTTTTCTCTGACAAAAGTGCTGTATGTGCTTTGTCTATGGTGTTTGAAAGTTTGAAAAGTCCTATAAATATAATTTTCAAGGGGCAAAAAGCATTGGAGGCCGTGGTGAATCATTGTCCCCAAAATGTAATATGCTTCATATACAAACCACTGCTGGTAAAAGGCTTTATTTAGCATGAAATTGAAATGAATAAAAAGTCTTTGCAATATATATTTGAATGTAGTGAAATGGCCCTGCAATTTTCTGGTATGGATTTCACATGGATTGTGGTAAGAGCTTGTGGACAATCACAGGAACAGGTAGTAGCCCACTGTTGTCAAAGCAGTACAGCCCCTGGCAGCCAGACTAGAGGTCTGTCTGCTCTAAATTTAATTGTCAAAAACATAAGAAAAGCAATCTGGATTATTTCTGTGCCTGATGGAGCGTGGGGCAGCAGGCTGATGAGAGGGTGGTGTAACAGCTGCATGAAGCAGGCGGCTCCTGTCTTTAAACTGAGCAGAGTTGCGCTGCAGCCCTGACACCACACTCTCACAATCTCAACAGTGGAGGGTGTTTTTAAGCTGTTTAAACTGTAAATGCTGTGAGAGGCCTTTGAGCTGAGTGTTCATGTAACATACTGAAAACATTTTCACACTATTTGCCATCTCAATAACTACAGAAAAGATGGCCTATTGTAACTAATTAACAACTCAGTTCCAATAAGCTACTGAAATACACAAATCCCCATAACGTCTAGTAGTTGAAAGAAAGCTCCAATAGTGTAGTGTGTGTGGCAACACACACACTTATGTTTAAGCATGGCAGTTGCCATTTGCCACGGCCACAAAGTGCACAGTCGCCAGAACCAATTTTCTAACATCTGCTGTTCTCTGCTCTCAAGCAAACGTCTGATCCGAAGCCAGGGAAATGGAAGGCACGTTTCACCAAGCCCACTCACCCCTCCCCCTAACTGCAGATATTCTGATCTGAACTGAAGTGTCAAAGCAACATGTTTCATCGAAAGAGAGTCGCTGCTTTGTCACGATAAGAAAGAAAAAAAAGCCAAATAATTATGCATAGGTGACAAAGCATAGTGTGCATGCTTTTACAGTCTGGAATATGGGAGCCTAAAGTTAGGTTTGGAAATTGGGAATCATAAACCCAACGTCGTGTATTTATAGTGCTATTAGTGGTTCTATTTATAGCTCCCTTCTCCGCATGAAATGCGCTGCACATGGACACACAGTTGCTCAACAGAGAAATGGATTGGAAAAAGTCAGTGAACGGGAAAAAAACCTGGACAGGCTATAAAGGACGACAGATCCTTGTGGTTCTCTTGCTTGGACAGCAAAGGAAGTCTGAGCAAAAACACCTGTTGACTCTGCTGTATGCAGCGCACACAAGCACACTACGCTGTGTGGTCTCCGTTTACTAACAATCCTCATGCCGTAATGCAGGCATTTCTGCGTGTGTGTGTGTGTGTATGTGTGTGTGCGTGTGTATGCTCGTACGTGTAACGGAGAGCACGCGTGAGAGCGAGATACAGGGTGACAAAGAGAGCAGTACGCGTAAACTGTATAAGAAAATGAGGCTATAGCGCAGGTTAATTTGACAACTTTTTGACCTCAAATGAACCGGCTTAGAGTTAAGCAATATTAAGACGTGTGTACTACATTTCTCATAAATCATTACTTTTTTGTGTTTGGAGTGCATGGTGTTGGAGCGCATTGTGTGACATCAGAAGCAGGTTCACAGTTGTTCACTAAGCAATAGCAACTATATTTGGTTACAACGCATTTTTTCTTTTTCCACTGGTTAGCAACTATGTTTCTGGGAAACGCACCCCGGAGTGCTGTGCGGAGCTGTCCTTTCAGCACCACGTACACTCGGCACACGCAATTAAAAAACTATACGGCAGTGCGCCCCCCGCCAAAAAAACAGACCTTTCGTAAAAATCCATATTGCGCACATTTTTTTTAACTCTAATTGAGTGTGGTGCAGTGTTAACAAATTGAACGATATAAATTCTTCCACTGGGATTAACACCAAACTTTCCATGTAGCCTGTTGGGCGTGGGCTCTCCTAAAACTCCTCTATTTTTGTTCATTATGCGAATTACAAAAAACTACAGGTTTACACAGAATGACAGCAAAAAAAACTGCCAAGGGGACAATTTCACAGGCACAATGCAACAGCCAGGCTTACTACAAAGGCCGGCTGTGCAGAGCAGCGTGCCTCCTGGCCACAAACTATTTGCTCACTGTAATACGACTTACTACATGATTTACGCTAAGAACGGCGTTGTCACCGTGCAGACAAGAATTCGAGTCACTCACGTCAGGGCCTCACATACACACACACCACACACACACACACACACACACACACACACACACACACACACACACACACACATTTGGTGTCATGACAGGGCCTAAGAATCAAACAAGTTCCCCTGTCAAACAAACCCTCACGTGCAACACTCACCTATGGTGGTTATGACTGTGATGGCAAAGTAAAAAGAACCGGCAAATTTCCACTGAACCCCGGCTCTGTGCGGCTCTGCCTCCATAATAATAGTCTCCAGTTTTCGATAGTCGTCTTCACTTATGTTGTACTTTCCTTGGAGACGCTTCTCTTCAGCTTCCAGCTGCTCTTTCTCCCTCATCTCGTAATCCGACTCCAAGGCATCGAACACCGCGGCCCCGACCAGCAAATAGGTGAACGTGCAGATGATCAGGGACAGAGTCCGCACGTTCTGCCGCTTCATGGCCACCAGGAACCGGCGAGTGAGGGGCTCATGTCCCCTCCGATCCCCCGGAAAGGCGCAGCACTCGGGAAAGCTCTGACAGCGATAAGATGGGTAGGGACAGACTCGTGTGTGTGTGTGGTGACGGTGGGCACCGTGAACGCCGGGGCAGTGGGATAGGTTGTGGTCTCTGTAACAGGTTCCCAGATCCTGTTCCTGGTTCGATGAAAGACACAAGAGACTGCTCGAACGCCGGGACCAGGAGCCTTGCAGCCGAGAGACTCTGCGCAAGACCTGCCCAAACCAAGTCCTCCCGGCGCGTAGGGCCATCAACAAACAGCGGAGAGAGTGCCTTGTTCCTCTGTGACTAATAGTGCTTGTTCCCTACAAACTCAAACATAAATAAACAAGTCCGTCGTGCAACCCATATTATAGTTAATGCACATCGGAAAATTTTTACAATAGTCTTTTCGGATTTGGACTGAAGCATTCCCCACATGTAAAAAGATTATAAGATCCTATCGAATAACGAGGCAGGGCGCCTATCTTCGTGACATTGTTCCAAAGTTTTAGACACGACCAACCTGTTCATCCTCATCTCGCTTCGCATGAGCTGGCATCGCAAGAATAGCTTTTCCTTGTTCATAGTGAAGTTAATAGGAAAATGTGGGTTTAAATGTAACCGTCTATGTTAGGAGACGCAGATACACAATGTAATTTGCTGAGTCGCGTTAAGATTCAGCACGGCGGGGAATCTCAGAGGAGGGAAAATGTTCTGCGCATGGGACTGGTAAAAGGCGACTCTCCAATGAGGGGGCACGGCATGCATCACTCCTTGGTGACTCTTAAATGATCTCTTCTTGCACTCTTTACATAACTGCGACTCGAATATGACAGAATGGAAGAAATAATGCGAATAACGTATCGAACAACAGGTCTCAGAGAAGAATTAGGTTGACTACTCTTTTCTGAATGGCTTTTTGTTGTTGCGGTTTACATAGTCAATTGACCAAGGCAAACCTGAGAAAAATGCCAAACATGCCCGAAGAGACATCACCAAATCCATGTCGCTTGTTCTCTTACACCCAGTCGATGGAGCAGCACCATCCTTGTGTGGCACTGCTGCGCACATCCAAACGAAGAAAGTCCTGTTCTCCAGGAAATAGTTCTACGGCGTCTCCAAATTATTATTATGAAAGAAAAACAAATTTCCCTTGTCCATTGAAGTGGAGACAGACGTCAGAATAATGCTACTTCAAACAGGACATAGGCACTTTGACAGGATCCAGTTGTTGCGTGACTCCATTTTTTGTGCATTTTCTATTTTGTATCTAAATTATCAGAATTCGGGTTGAGGGGGGAAAAAAGGGATTCATGCAAGCTCCGCGTGTTGCTTTTTCTCCTTCTCGGTGGTTCCTCCCGTATTACGAGTTCGCGGCAGTCCCTCTGCCTCCCTTGGGTATCCCTGTCTGTCTCTGACCCGCTCCCCACCAACGGCTTGCCGCTGGCGACCACTCCCTCTTATCAACATATTATGATTGCAAGGGAGTTCACCGTGAACCATGTGACCAAATACTCCCCACTTCTCCCCCTAAACTCATCTCTGAAATAAAGAATCACTGCTGAATGCCGACAGACAGCAGTAGCCCCCCTCTGCAAGTCAGTCACAATTCAGGAACGCATGTCACGCACGACCGCAGCTTTACGCAGGGAGAAAACGTAGGTTTCAGATGGATCGGAACAGACAGAAATAGCCATTTAGTAGTCGACACTATTTTTCTACTTGAAAGTTCTCGTGCACGTTTGCTCGTCTAGCTCACCCTCGAACAGGTGTAATAGATGTCTGCAGGTCTTAACGTAACTCAGGGAAGTTTATACATAGAAGTTTATACATAGAATAGGAGGACGTTATAAATCCATTAAAATGTCATAAAATAACATCGCTATGTTTACTGTTAGTGTTTTGCTAGTGTTAGTGTTACTGCTAGAGAGAGAGAGAGAGAGAGAGAGAGAAGAGAAGAGAAGAGAGATAATAACCAGCTTTCCATTTATTAAATCCTGCAAAGCACTGAGCATTTCATTAACATTTATTGTGTTTTAAATCCATCTCTCAACGTGCATAACAGATTACAACAATCTAACAAGCAAACTCAGTTAGAAATTCTCACTTATTACTTTTTCAGGCTTTGTCTCAAGCATCAGGAGAGAAGAAAAGCAGGGAAGCAACCAGGACGATGAAGACAGCCCACGTGATGCGCAGCCATCCGGGCGAATATGCGCCAGAACAGAGCACTCGTCCAAATGTTACCATTTGAGACTAGTACGCGCTCCAAAATTACCACCCGGTTGCTAAAAAAACTCCAGTCTTTTTCACACCTCAATTTTCATCACTGGCCACCTACATATGGCATACCACACAAACTCAGTGCTTAGTAGCCTATTAGCTAAATGTTAACCGGCCATTCACATTTATTAAGTTAGCGCCCATACTTTCTATTGGTATTAAGGGAACACTTTCCTTGTTTCGGCTTACTGAATGGAGAGAGTAAGAGTTTTGGATATTGGTTGTACGATTTGAGCACAGCCCCAATGCTTCATTTTCACCTTTCTTTGTTGTCTAGGGCATCGATGTTATCTACATGTTACATTTTTATTTTAGTTTATTTTTCATCATTATTTTTTCTGTTCCTACCGGCGCCAACAGGACCACTCAAATACCACCACCGCGGCTTTCTAACTTAGTTTATCATTCAGCTTTCTCTGCTCTGCAGCAGGAGGAGGGTTGCCAGTTTCCTCATGAGGAACTTTCTTCCAGGTGCGCGCGCACGAACGCGCCCAGCAGCTGACCAACAATAATGGAAATCGCAAGGTTTCATTAGTCATACCATAAACCTACTTATTTCACGGTGTACAAGACAAACCACTACTGTACTTGCTTGGGTGTGTTCAGGGGAGTCTGTTGCCTTCAAGTGGAAGCTGGGCTTAGCCCAGACCGGAGGAAGTCTAATTTCAAAGATGAGGATTTTGTAAATAAAAAAGGGTTTATATTATAGCCTACTGGACTAGAAAAGCTAGTAGACTGCCTTAAATGAGAATTTATGGGACCAACTTTATGCTTTACAGCCTTTACAGATTGCATTCCTTCTTCAGATGAAATTATACATCACTTGCATAGGCCGTCTAATGGCAAAAAAAGGTCAAAAAGTGGATTTTTGGTGACAGCCTTAACCCCAGTTTGCCAGGTAGCCTATTCGTGTGAATGATTAGCCTATAGAATTTGAGGATTTACTCTAACCTACAGGCTACAGCAATGCTTGCATCTCTCCCACCCGTGGAATTGCCTATCAAAGAAATGTTGCTGTACTGGACACTGTATTAGATAATTGTGTACTGCCACTTTAAGAGACTGTTACGACTGCTATTTTGACTTTGGTAAAAGCTTGAATTCGGTCTAGTTGAGTTGAATTACTCCATGCATTTGCCTGAGAAATATTTCTATGCATTAGGGTAACCTAGAGTAGAGTTTTGTTTATTCAGCATAATTTTGTGACAAAGCGCAAAAAGACGAGTCAATCAGACAGCCTACAGCCTACGAAAACCAGAAACTAGCCTATATTGTATGCTTGGAAACGCTAGGTGAACGGTTGGGAGGTAGCCTAAAAAGAATTTTCCTGGTAAAACTATGGTCACTTTACCCCTGACCCCTGACTGATTGCATTCTAGCTCTGCATTTACAATGCCTCCCTCCCTCTGTTAAAATGCCTTCTGAGACAATGAGCTCAGTGGGATCAAATCCAGACGAAAACTGTAGGGAGATGATATTCAAGCTGAGATGCTAGGAAGGCATGGCCAGGCCAGGGTTTTTGCTGTCTCCTGGAGAAATATCAACAGAGGAGGCAGAGCGCAACAGCGACATCAATGGTGCGTGAAAGGGGAACGCTTCCATAGGCCTAAATGCTATTCAGAACTAAAAAGAGCTTCTGTTTTTTAATTAAGAAATTTACTCGCATTCCATTTCTCTATATGCTGTAGGCTACAAGGTAGCAAACGTTGTGGAAAGAATAACACAACATTTTATTTATAAAATGGTAACCAAGGACACTGAACAGATAGAGTAAAAGCAAACATTCATAAGACCATGAATAGACAGACAGAAAGGACACACAGAGAAAAACTATAAAACAAAAAACAACAAATTAATGGTAGCGCATACAGCAATCAGCACTATAGGCAAAAAGAGGTAGACTTACAGTACTACAATACTAAAATAAAAAGATAAAAACAAAATAAAAGAGAAAGAATTGTTAGGAATCAGTGAGAAGCCAAGTTAAAGAGAGTTTTTTGAAGGTGGGCAGTGTTGTGCATTGGCATAAATGTAAGAGGTAGGGTGTTCAATAGCTCAGGGCCAGCAACACTGAAAGCCCTGTTTGTCTGTTTGTCCCTGTTTGTCACATGGAGCGAAGCTGAGAGTGAGGGACTGTTAATAGATGGGCATAGTGGAGCAAAGACTTGGCCTGGGCTGGCTGATATGGAGTTACGGGATTTGATAGACAGGGGGGGCCCAGGTCATGGAGGGATTTGAAGACAAGCAAGATGATTTTGTACTGAAAGCGGTATTAGACTGGGAGCCAGTGCAAGTACTGGATAATGGGAGTTATGCGAATCCAGGGCCTGGTATAAGTGAGTAGCCTTGCAGCATATTGCAGCCTATGTAGTCTCTTGGCTTGGGAAGCAATTGAGTAGGGCATTACAGTAGTCCAGACTGGAGGTAATAAAAGCAAAGTGCAGAAGTGCAGCATAAATTTAGAGAGTGACGGAGTTTGGAGATGCTTTTTAGGTGATAGATGGCTGTTTTAGTGATGTTTTTCATGTGTAAGTCACAAGAGAGGGTAGAATCTAAAATGACACCCAGATTTCTTACTTCAGCAGTAGGAACGGAAGCACCCAGGAATAGATAGCTGTACGTGATTCAGTTTTTTCAAGATATCAGAACTGGAAATGAGGATGTTTTGTAATTTAAGAAGTTTGGGTGGAGTGTTGAGGCTACTATAACCTCACGCTGACCCAGATATCAGCGACTGCGCTGTCTCCTCAGCCCGGCAAGCGCATCTGATGATGGGATGCTTTGTTAATTTTGACAGCCTGAGAGTTTTGGCTGAAGCCCTGGTAAAATCGGCTGGCGACACTCCTGGATGTGTGACAAGATAATGCTCACCAGTGGCCAGTCAACACTCACTGTCACCTACAGCTGTGTCCCACAGCAATGATTGGCGTGTTTAAAGCTGTTTATTATTGGCTGACGAGGCTGTGATTGGAATACGGGATTGGAGCGGTCCCTGATAGGACAAATCAAAATCACCCACAATTTGTGATGTCCCAGACAATTCAGGATATTTCAGGATATTCAGTGTGGGTCTGATGCCTCTAGAGATTCATTCTCACACCCTAATAGCACTTACAATACACCCTAATACTCACTTCATCCTCCTAGTGCCCTATTCCCCCTTTTGGGGGAATAATACAAAATGTCATCAGTTAAAAGAGAAATCTGGTGCAATTCAATCTAGTCCTGCTGTTTGAGGTTACTGACTGCTGTCTGAAGGAAAAAGAACAAAAACGGAAAAAAACTGGCAACTACATTTAACTAAATGGGGCATAGGAAAATGAAATAGAAAGTGGGGTTTTGTGCCCTATTCAGTTAGGGCGGAATTCTCCCAGGTGCTTAAGTCCAAAATAAGCAGCCACGGTCTCTGGAAGATGCTGGATACAAACTGACTAACCACGCCTGGGCCTGTAGGATCCTGATCCCATGTGGACTTATGCCCACTTATTTGCCTTTGTCTTTCTTTTTCTCTTTTATTGAGCTAATGCTTTGATTTATGCAATTTCACTACGTGTCTTTCACTAGTATTTCAATGTATGTGACAAATAAACTCTTTGATTCTTGAAAAGTGCTTAGCTGCAGTTTTTTCAACTAGCTTGCCAGCTGCCAGTTCACTATTCAGTCACTGTTGTATCAAATTCTCTTGTTTTTCCTAATGCCAACTGGATTGATTCACAAAGGATCTCTCCTTTAAGTCGGTTAGTTAGTAGCGACCCAACCATCAATCTGATTAGATTGGCTCGGGGAGATGGATTATTGTAAATAAACAGTGATGTTACATATCTGAGGTTATAATCTTCATAAAGGTGACACCAATGTTACAGGAAAACTAGACAAAGGAAACCCAAAGTGGTCCCTAGATGATAAGAAATTACAGCTTCTTTTACAACTTATCATCCATGCAAAGTAACTGAAAAAAAATCCTAGTCAAACATAGGCTACTGAGTTGAATCCATCATCTCTTTCATCTTGAACATGCGAGCTACTTATAATGAGTTAAGTAAAATAACTGGCAAAACGAGACGCACAATTACTTATCAGTTTGGATAATTCCCAAAGCACTTTAAAGTTTGTCAGATCCAGCTGAACAGTCTTATTATCTCAGTGGTGGCAGACGTAGTGGATGAGGCCTCTGATGAGAGAAAAGTAAGGCAAGATGGAAATCTAATGACGCTTGTGTTGATTTGAATAGAATGAAGTAGTTATTGTGCATGCACAAAGATTTCTCCGTCACTTTTCTCTCAATTAGACTGCAAGCAGAGATGGTTCTAGTGTCCAAGTGGAACATTACAGGGTACAGTTATTCTTGGACATCCGTTTTCTTTTGGGTAAAAGAAAAGGACCTCACAAAAGGATCAAACCATTAATCCAAGCAACCCACCAATAACGAACAGAGCATCAACACATATTTTCATACCCTTTCGCACTGTTGCTTTGGCTGCACAAGTGGGCATTGAATTGGCTATGCTTCATCATATTAAATGTTTATGTTGATCGGCGGTGCAGATGGGCAGTCACAAAGGATATGCAAAACATTAAGATTACTAAGCAGCTGTAATAGGGAGATATCGTTTTAATGTGTCCGTTTCATCTGCTCAGACCTCTCGTTTTGAGATTACAGCAGTTTTACAGCTGGCTTTATTGTACAAAACAAACCTAAAATACAAAGTTGGGCGATGTGTCGAAATTGAACATAGCTGATAAGGGTGCAAAGACACTGCCCTTGTAATAGTTTAGTAGCGAGGCTGTCAAGGGAAGTCGCCTCAAAGTTGTAACTTCAATTAGTCCGGCATTAATACCTTAGATCATTCTAATTGTCTCCCATCTTTCAGACAGGCCTCCCACACTTTAAACACATTATCGAGCAGACACTGGCTTCGATGCATCACGAGGAAGAAACAGATGGACGCGAGGACGCTGATTGGTTTCGTGCGCTACCGAAATATGCTCTCCTTCGCTAATCGCCGTGTATGTTGAAGGACTTGCATTTATTCATCGCGAGTTCTCAAGAACGTTACGTTTAGCCGCGTTTGTGCTTCTTTCCTCCACTAAAATCTCCCTAAATTTCAGAAAAGCCTAACATTTCAAAATACATGTATGCACTAACGAGCATTTAAAAGCTATGTGGAGAGAACACAGCTGGTTTCCTCCCAGTCTTTCTGCCAGTGACCCGCAGCGGCAATGAAGAGCTCGTTAAGAGACGGCAGGGGACCTAAGGTCCGGAACTTTTCACAGCTTTAATCCACCCTAATGCAATTATCGGGAATCATCAACCTCCGAATTAGGGAGCGCTGGAACAAAAGCCGACGCAAATTGTTGGCTCGGCACAAAGTCTTATCTGTCGTTTTAATGCATGTTTTTACCGAGGCTGTGTCCAATATCCAGACACTCGAGCAAGATTACAAAATGAACACATGATATAAGGTGCCGAATTCCAATCCTTACTAACCATTTTATTTGAGTAATCAAGAGTATAGAGATATTGGATAGCCTGTTCTGAGAGGGCCCCAGGCCCAGTGAGCTGTTTCCCCAGTTGTACAGCAACCATGGTAACCGAGAAGGAGCTAATACATGACAGTCTGACACATCTCTGGTAGTGATGGCCACCTGCACAAGGACCATGGACCTGGACCATGAATAAAGCTACCGTTAACGCATTATGAGGTATCAATGGCGGTGCTAGACATTTGCACATAGGGTGGCTGGAGGTGGCCAGGGCTATTTCAGAATGTGTAGCCTGTTATCATCTTTGAGTATGTCTGAATGACACAGCATAAGTGCATGAGTGCCAGAACCGCAAATATACACACATGTATGTACGCACACACACACACACACAATTGCTCAAAATCCCTAATACTTTGGATCAAGTACCTTACTAGGGAAAGCACTCAAAACTCTTCTCAACCGATATTCTTTCCTCTACTTGTTTTTTTTAGTCTACTTCGTTAAATCTTTTTGTTTTCTCTCTTTTCACTAGCTTGATAAAAACATAAAATTCAGTTAAATTAGTGTAATTTCATAGTTATCTGTCTGGGGAACCATTTATCACAAGAACTAGCAACTACTATTGGCGAGTTCAGATTGTGTACTTTCACATGATATACTGTATGGTAGGCCATGTGTTGTGTGCTACAAATACTGTAAGAACAGTTCAACAGAGAAAAGGGTGTTGTTTTAGAGAGGAATGCAATATGCTTAATTGGTTAAATGATAACTAATTTCAAAGTTAATGTTCTCACAAACTGTTTCACAGCAACAAGCAACTAGTACCATTAGAAAGCTTAGATTATGCACTTTTATGCAACAACAGTGCTCATCCATTGGGAAAATTCCTGACATGGAAAGATCGTAATGACATGCAAATTGTGCCATGAGAGAGTTTGTGGGGTATGAAACCTGTAACCTAACCTGTGGGGTTTGAAACCTATCACCCCCAGCTGTGTGTGTGAGTGAGTGTCAGACCACTGGCTACCAGATATAAAACAAGTCACAAGTCGCTCAATTGTATCATGATTTTGAGTCTGAAATCTATTTGGCTGGTGCCAGTTTCCATTTTTGTATTTTGATGTGTGCACGTGTATGTGTTGGCAGGGGGTCACTTCTTGACCATCTTGTAAAGGTTATCCCTGCAATCTCCCTCTCTTCTCCTGACTATTCTCAACTCACTGTTTCTTTCTCCTGTTAATTATTTTGTAATGGATAAGGAGGTTAACTGGTGCCTTGTAGCTGTTATTTGACCAAAAAGGATGTTAAATCGATCATCATAAATCATAATAGGCCTAATATCAATCAGTGTAGTGAATTGCAATATATTCTGTAGCCTACCTGCAGCTATGGGGCATAGTACAGGCCTACAACAAAATCTTAACGCCCAACATAATGCATTTGTTGTGTGGGCTAAATGCAATATAGTGCACTACATTTTTATTCATAACCAAAATACTGCATCTCCTGCATTGTGAGTTGCGAATAATTCAGACATCCTAACCTGCAAAAATTATACTAGCTTTGAATAACATAGAAGAACTGTTAAGCTCAGCTGTCATTAAACCAGCCCCAAGCAGTGGAAATGTAGGGTAGCTGTTTTGGCCTAATTAAACAGGTTACACTGTGGTTCGACCATACAGGGTGAAATGCGTAGGCCTATTACTTTTTAAAGGACTGTTTGAGCTGCAAGAAACATTAGTCATTATGACTAATTAATAGCCTAGTGAGAGAGAGAGGTCGACTGTAAAGGTATGTCTGCACAAAATACCAAACAGCCCAATCAAAATTGCTCTCCCTGTCATTCTTTCTGCGTCTGTGGCTCTCACCTGCAAAATACATTTTCAGGAGTGGCTGTGATTTGTAGAGACAGGATCTGATGTTTTGACTGTTGAAGTTAAGAAGTGTTTAGGCCATCTTTGTACCATCTTATTCTACCAGAGGACCCATTATATCTTTGCTCCACCACGACGAATGCCAGCAGTGCATGTTTGTGACTAAGTTTGAGTGGATTGAAGTTCTTGTAAGCAGTAATAGATTGCGTGTTCGAAGCGCTCATTCTATAAATAGCACACACTCAGCGTTTTTTTGCCAACATAGATGCTCTTGTTTTGAGAAGTAGGCTAGGCTAGGCTAGTTGGGTATATCTGCAAGGCGATAGATTTGTTATAGGGATTATAAATCTCAACTCTAGAATAAATACTAAGGACTTGACCTCAGTGTCATCCATGGCTGCACGATTGGGAACTGACATCTTTTATCTGATTAAGTAGTGAGCTACTCCTTGAAAATTACATCATAATGATATTTTCACTGTAGAACCTCTCCATTTCATCTCAGTGATTTGACTGTCGCAAATGTTCACACTTCCTTGCTCTCCGGGGGTGGCCAATCAGATTCCACGGGGGTCCAGCGCTACCATGCCCCCTTCTCTGGCTCTGCCCCTGTGAAGTATGCAAATACAAGGCTTTCAGATTAGAGGGCGGAGAGCTTCACCAGAAACAGACGCAAAAATGAGGGGAAAGAAATAACATTCAAACACAACAACAGTTTTGACATTTGCATCTAACTGCTACATGTCTGATAATAACTGTGAAACTGCTTGGGTGCTCATTCGGAGAGTGGTGTGGCTTTGTCTCGAATGAACACCTGGAAAAAATGTGGGGCTCTAGGACCCGTCCATACCCACTTTATCTTACTGTGCCATTGATCTGGATCTTGTTTTTAGATGTACTTCTGTAAATGTCACTTTTTGACATTTTAGAGCCCATCCATGCATTTCACTTGGGTATCACACTTAGCAGCAGGTAAAGGACTTAAACAACAAAAGAAAGAAAGGGTGGAAGGAGAGAAAGGAAAAAAAGAAAGGAGAGAATGAAGGATAGCTGTGGATGGAGAGAAGGAACTGTAGAGATACATGATACCACCACCAGGACTCGGTCCACTCCAATCTTTCTCCTCACTTCCCTACACCTATGTGGGCCACAGTCATGACTTACAGTACTGGGCCACAGATACTCAGATCTACAGCTATGAAATTAAAGTGTTGTAATCTCTGTGTGTCTTTCTCTTTCTCTCTCTCTCTTTCACACACACATACACACACACACACACACACACACGCACACACAGGCATGCGTCCAAAAATACACAGCCCACACATACATAGATAAACACAACATATTCTTGGTCTTTCTCAAACACACACACACACACACAGACGACTTGCATACAGGTGACTCCTATTGCCCAAACTGACTCACCCACTTAGGCCTACTCAGTCCAGTTTATCCTATCCTCTTCTGTCTACCCATGGAGCATGACTGAGAACTCCACGGCTCTCCAACTGGAACTTGACACAACACAGGCAGCAGCAGTAAACTGATTTCCACAGAGCTCAGTCCAAACCCAGGCTGTCTAGCTGCTGACACAATCAGGAAGGTCAATTGTGATGCTGTGAAAAGCAGCACATTGGCAAGGGCTATAGCCAGGGTTTGGAAAAAATAAAAATATCTATACTACGCAGATCATTTGTGTGTGTGTGTGTGTGAGTGAGTTGATTGTGCATGTCCAGTGCCCTGTATTTCATACCCCAAAGGGCACACATGCTCCCCACACCTTGTGATGGTAGCTGGGCCAACAGAAGGTCTGGCAAATGGCCATATTGTCTGCCCAGTCAACCCCTATGGGCCTCTTTGTTTGCTGGGTAAGTGAGCTGACCACAAAATTAAAGGGGAAATCCAGTGTGAATCAATCAGTAGCCCTGTTATTCAACGTCACCGAGTGCTGTCTGTCTGAATAGCGAACCGATAACTAATGTTAACTGAATGGGGCATAGCAAAATTAAACTGTAAGTGAGTTTCTGTGCCCCATTCAGTTAGTAGTTGGTTTGCGATCTGCTGTATGTTGTATCAAATTTTCTCATTCTTTTTACTACTGACAGTACTCAGTGATGTCAAACAACACAGCTTTGAATTGATTCACACCATTGATTCACAACTGATTTACTTAACACATTTTAGTCCTTAGACCTTTGTTTTTTTAAAACCTTTTCACCATTCAATCTACATTGTAACAGCCCTCAGCAATCTCAAATAACAGTGCTATGGGTTGATTGACTCCATACTCTTGAGTTGTTTGAAGCCCCTATTAAGACATTAATGACAACTCTCACATACAACATCCCATACACTGAACTGTCTGAACTGTTTCAAGTTCATCTTTTTTTTTTTTTAAACAGACAATTTCTAAATAATAGACTGCATCCTCCTAGCAGGCTATGACATGTCTGCTAGCGTGTGTATGTGTGTGTACACATAAGACTGAATGGACATGGAGATGGAGGCAGCAGATCACATTTAGGGATAGTGTGAATGGTGGTCAGAGTGGACCTAGAGGCGGAGACTTCTCCTTTTCTTGCTGACTTCCCTCTGATTGACTGTTTTTTCTCCTTCTACCCGCTGGTGTGTTGATGTGACCCAGGGTGAGGTCAATGGCTGGCAAAATGAAAATGCAATGTGTGTAATACAAGTGAGGAAAAATAGAATGGTTCCTCCATAAAACTGGATCATACTGAATGTTATTGCCTCAATGACACTGTCTGTTATAATCTTAATAAAAAAAACACAAAGGAAAGATTCTTTTTTTCCTTTTTTATACAATTGTTCAGCAATCTATGTCTTGTCTAGTTTTTATTAATGCCATTTACCAGTGCTCATTATATCTTTTCTAACATGGCACTACATACTTGTGTCATTTCTATAATGACCAAACTGGAGTTTATTAAAAATCACAGCGCATATGTCAGAAAAACAAAAAATGACAGATGTCTTCCACGAAATTATAGTAATCTAATATCTCACGCATGCACACATACACACACACACACACCTGTACATGAGCAAACCTATAGAGTGACTCACTCTGCTGTTCCTACAGTGAAAGACTATAAATAGGTTAGACCTTTAGTTAGGGGCTGCAACAGGACTGTTTATCGATCATCTAGCAATTACTGCGATACCTTAGGGGCCATATGGATTAAATGTCTCTGAATACTTCAGAATAATTATTTTAAAACTAGGGAGAGGATGGTAAAGGAAACTCCAACATCCAGCCACCAGAAAACAAAAGTTCCCTAGTGGAGAAAAAAAGTTTGAAGATTTTGGTTAATTGAACAGCACAGCAAACATGAAGAACATTACATAAAGACAAGGCAGTCCGAATGAGGAGAAAACATAATCTGTCAACTTGTGATACTGATTTCATTTTTCTTTCTTTTTTGGTGGTGGTGGTGTTGGTGGTGGTAGAGGGAAATGTAGGCTACAGTTGCAGTGGGGTTGAAGAAATAAAATCACCACTGCAGTGCACTGCCACTCCAGGAAGTGAAAGCCATTTTCTGGTCTGATAGATCCCAGCTCATGCTGAGCCTCTCTGATTGGAAGACTAGAGTATGAGAAAAAGCAACAAGTGAATGCACACAAAGACATTCATCAAAGCAGGTGTCAGACAGCAACAGTATGAACAGAGTGAGGGGTAAAGGGGATAAAGGTTTTTTTTCCCCTGTTTTCCAGAGTACACAACTCCACTAGGTGTATGCACTAACACCTGAAGAATCTAAACACTGACACCCACAGCACAGAGAAGCAACCTAAGTTAAGCAGTTAGTAAGTAAGGACTTAAGTTAGTAAGTAAGCAAGCAAAGGACGTCAACTAATCATTGCTAGGATGAGCTGTCTGTGTGTTGTGGCAACAAGGCCCTAAAATGGGTCTGAAGTTTTGAGTCTGAAATAGCTTGATCTTTCTAACAACTAGCACCCAACATGGCAAGAAACATTTGCATGTGAATGCATGTGAACTGAAAGAAATCTGAAAGATTTATAGATTAGCGATCAATTTGAAGCCTTGCGACAGATCTTTTCAAGGCTGTTAATGAGTGCTTGCTAGGAGTGATGATTTGAGGACTCAATAGCTCAGGCTAGAATGTGCATGTTTAGCCACATACACATGAATGTGACTGCAGCTGAGCTTAATGCCATGGCTCTTCCTCATCAGCACATTGCACTCAGGCAGACTGTGTGGTGATGACATGAAGCTGACTAATCACAGTGGGTATGCGCCATTAGCAGACATGACACCACGGCAGGGGGGCCCGCCCCGCAGTATTAACAGTCGAGTATCTCTGAGGATCATCCAGCACATCTTATGTAGCAGAGAAATGTCTCATCTTCAGAGCAGAATATGAGTAAACTACTCATATGAAATTACCTGTCAAACATTCAGCTGTATGTAAGCTGATTCATTCCTTAGGATTGCAAAAGGATTGATACCAAAACTATATATACATATACATAAACACACACACACACACACAGAACTATATATATTTATATATATTTTTATAAAACAGCAATTCTTTTGTTAAGGGAAGGGGTTTCAAATTTGCTGACCTAGAAAAATGTGGAGAACAAGCAGCATCCATTTTAAATAAAATAGTTAGTGGGATTTAGAAGATGCTTTCATTCACCCCAGCGGAGCTCACAACACTCATACGCTACGCTCGTTGTTCCATGCTGGTGGAATGACCTTCCAAGTGCTACCAGAGCAACAGATGCCCTCTCCACCTTCAAGAGATCCTTGAAGACCCAGCTCTTCCAAGAACATCTCCTGGCTTAAATTTCTGAATACCAGGAATGCACTTACCCTCTTACCCTTACTCTCTCCATACTGCACTTTTTTATTACACTATTGCACTTTAATCTCAAAATACTGCAAATTTCATGTTAGCAATATGCACTCTTAGTTAGTTCTCATTGTGCTGTATGCTTGAATGTTAATCCTCTTTTGTAAGTCGCTTTGGATAAAAGTGTCTGCTAAATGCATAAATGTAAATACCTGACCTGAGCCCACTGGCAGTATAGCTACTGTTGTTCCATCATACTTCACTTAATGCAAATGGAGGTTCTGCAGAGATATAAAAGTCTCTGCTTTTCAGCCCATCATTTCAAGAGCATGAAGGTGTGCCCTTACTAGTTATACAGAACATTTCCACAGGTAGATCCATCTTATGGACAGGTACACAAGCGAGGTCTATTATCCTGAGCTAGTCTATTTTATACATACAGTGAGAAGCAAATTGTATGAAAACTCCTCCATTTAATTAATGACTCAATCAAATGGCTCTTAATATAAAGTGGAGTTCATTTAATCTTCAGAACTGAAGTGTAACATCTCCAGACTTAAAGTCAAGTGAGAGCCAAGCAATCCATTAATCTGAGTGCTCAAATATCGTCTTGAATATCTCAGTAACCCGCCTCTGCTGGTGTTACACACTGGATGCATTGCTACTTACATTACAAGCTAGCCTGCCTGAATGGTTCAGTGCAGTAATTGATTCAAGGTTCCTTTTTTAATCAGAAGTCCCTTTATTTGATGTGCTTCTAAACTGATTGCATGATTGCACATCAATAAAAGACTAATTGAGTCTTACACTTGATAGCACTTAATTTAGTCTAACAAGTCAGAGAAGCCCAGTATACATTTTGAGATATATTAAGAAAGCATGGAGTGTGGTTAGTTCAATACTACAACTATGTTGGTAGTATACTGGACCACTGGTCAAAACAGTCACAGGATGCTTAGCATTTAATGTGACATTTTGATTTTAATAGCGAGATATTGATTGAGAAACAACATAAAAAAGTAATCTTCACAAACAAATCTCAGTAGCACAATTTGAAGTTGAGTAAAGAAAAGCAATACAAAACAACCACAAAAAAGATGAAAAGTGAAGTGAAGAGAAGAGAATTAACATTATTGCACAGAGTGCGACTGGGGACTCCAGTTCATAAATGAAAGCTTTTCCTTTCTCTAGATGGTGAGTTGAACTGTCAGAATGACATTTTATATTCTGTGTTTAATTGTTGCATACAACTAAATAACACTTAGAAATGATTCAGAATTACTGTGAGATTTTACATTCTGCCTTTGATATAAGCTTTGTATTGTAAGAGAAAAAACAAACACACACACAAAACCAAATAAATTCCATATTACAGAGCATATCATCTTCTTATTCCTTCATCTGAAGCTTATTTTGAGAAATAATCATTGGATGACAACCATCCAGTAGGACTGTGTACTCAGTGTAGTCAATGTGGAGCTGGAGGGATGGTTCTTTTCACATATTCATCCGGTCTGAAGGGCCAAATGGCCACTTAGCTCTGCAGCTTTGTCAGCCCTTAACCCTCCCTCCCCAGGCCAGATACAGGGGAAGAAACGGTGGGAGACGACAGGAGAAAAGAGAGAGGAGAAGGATGTGTGTGTGTGTGTGTGTGTGTGAAGGAAGGAGGTGGGGGAGGAACTCATTTTCTCAGAAAAGTCCCTCACCGCGAGGCCCTCTCTGCTAAAAGCATTATGATTGATCGCTCTTGTTTTTTGAGAGGGGAAGGCAAAAAAGAATGGACATTCTGAGAAGGGGGAAATTTAGGCTTGTGAAAGGGAGACAATATACCTTTGCTTGTTGGAAGTCTTTTATAGTTCCACAGTTTTACACAGTTTTGCAATTGCTCCTAGGCGTCACATTTACTGTGCCAAATTTTTTTTCAGGCACCAACCTACCAAACAGTGTCAAAGTATTGCACACTTTCAGTTAATATTAAGGTCTTTTCTTAGTCAGGGCTCATGTGAAGAGGTACCCCGAACCTTGATGAATTTGACTGCCATTTACAATTGGGGCAAGGAAAAGAAATATCTCCTGTAACAAGAATGCAAAAAACAAAATCTGTCTAAACAGTAGTAAAACCAACATTATGAAACATATTTACATGCCACCGTCATGAGGCAGCCACTTCCCACATGATCCAGCTTCCAGCGCCTAAAATGCATAACTTGTCTGTGTGTGTATGTGTGTGTGTATGCATATGTGTGTGTACGTGCAGTATATACTACTAGCTAGTCCCACGTAAATGTGTATGCACTACATAAACCTATGAATGTAGGGGAGAAATCTGCCTTTCCTTTATCTTAAATCCTCATCCACCTCTCTGTCTCTACCCAGGGGCTGTCCCAAGCAGGCCCTCCCTCCCTGTTTGTCCTCTTCAGGCTCCGTTCTCGATCGGCGACTCCAGGGTGCGGATATGCACGCTGGGCAGACAGAACCAGGCGGCGGGCAGCTCATGGGCAGAGCCCAAGCGGTCGTCCTGGAACTTGATGTTCAGGTAGAAGTCTCCCGTGTAGAGGAAGAGGAGTGCACCACGGCAAACTGAGCCCTCGGATGGAGTCACCTGCGGTGGGGTTGGTGAAGGGAAGGACAGAGAGAGGGGAGGAGAAAATAAGGATGACAGAAAGAGGGGGAGGGGGTGTGAGAAAGTGGACAAAGGAGAGAAAGTGCTCAGAAACAAAGACAGAGAGAAAGAGAGAGAGGGAAAGGGAGTGAGACAGGGACAGAGGGAAAGAAAAAGTGAAATATGAGAGAGAAAAGAGAAAGGGATAAATAAAGGGGGGGGAGGGAGAGAGAGAAAGACCATGGAGTGGTGGTCTAAATTTATTGCAGCTCTCAGGCCTTACACTTGGCAGATAGATCCGTGTTCAAATTACCAGAGGAGCCTAATAAGCTGCCAGAATATAAATACCTCCCTCCTGAAAATGAACCATCTTAATTCAAGGCAATGGAAGCCTGTGAGAGTGGAGGATTTCTGAAGTTGCCAGGTGTTAGACATGCCCACAAACACCAGGCGCACGAGAATAATCCTTTTAAGATGTTGGCAATTCCTTCAACAGGCAAGTCTTTTTTAACTGGGAGCTATTGGTGGAAAGTTGACGCCTTTAAAGTTTGTTTGGCGTAGCTCTTTGTTGAGTTTTAAGTTTGGCGAATGTTCGTTTAACTTTCATTAAACGTCAAAGTTTGTCTTAAGCTGAAATTAAACAATCTGACTATCGTTCTCTTTTCTCAATCTGTGCATGTGAAGCATGCCAATATTGTGAGGCTCTAGCATCTGAAAGCACTCCCTTTGTAGATGTACTGCTTGACTTCAATTAAACTGGTATGAAAAAAAAAAACTATATTTGTCTCTGTGTGTGTTTCTGTGTGTGTATGGGTACCGTGTTGATGTGGAAGGTGTTGGAGCCGATGAATGTGACCGCGTCACTGAGCTCGTAGCTGTGTACGCCGTTCTGGTAGTCCTGGTAGGGTACCACACTCAGGGCGAAGGGCCCCACCGCTGCCCGACTCCTGTTGGTCAGCCTCACCTCCAGCGCCACTGGCTCGCCCACGCGGCACTCGGCCACCGCGTCACAGTCGCACGGCTTCCCATTCACCAGCACATCTGTAGAGACAGAGGGAAAGAAAGACAGAGGCAGAGGCTTAATCTTCCTTGACCTGATCTTTCTTACCAACTTGCACCACTTAAATATGAGGACCACTGAAACCGCCAACCGATGAGGCTAGATGAATAAAAAAATGCAGAAGGAGGAGAGAGAGAGAGAGGGAGGAAGAGAGAGGTTTAACCCTCCTTTATCTAACCAAACACATACCACACACAGATACATTAAAACCTCCAATGAATGAGGCTTGAAGAACAGGAAACGCTCGAGGGAGTGAAGGGGAGAGGGAAGGAGTTGGACATGGAGGAAGACAGAGGGAGAAAAAGGTGTTCAGGGTCATGGAAAGCATCCCGCCCATCTGATTCACAACAATTCCTGTCACTTATCACACACACACACACACACACACACACACACACACACATATTCCCCTGAGCCATCTGGCCCGTCACTAGCCATCACACGGGCTGTGTGAAAATGAGAAAAAGTCACGGCGCGCTACAATACCTCAATGCTGTGCGAAACACAATTCTCCATCTAGATATATGCATTGTTTTTCTCCCCACATTTGCCACCACCAACCAGAACAAGAAAACACATCAGGCCACTGCCACAGATAAGGATTCCATAAGCCTCAAATAATATTACCAATGTTGTCTGTAATATTTTCGCTATTCTGAATTGTTGTCTATGGAACAATATTCTTTTTATCATCTTGTTGTTGCTTCTTTCTTTCTTGCTTGCAAACGCCCTTGTATGTCCCCTTCTGCATAAGCTCTTGTGTCATGTTTGGGCTGTATTGTTTGGGTGTGTGTGTGTGTGTGTGAGGGATCAATCAGCTTGGTCTACCCTTAAACACATTTTATCGACACTGCCTCAGGGGGAACGTTTGGTGGGTGAGGGTAGGGGTGTGAGCGGGGCGAATTGAAAAGTGTATTCCATCAATCTCATGCATGAGCAACTTCCTCAGGAGAAGGAGCAAATGAGATCGGTCTATTGTCAAAGGCTCCTTTGGTTTTTCGCCCTTCCGGACCTTTGGCTCCCCACAGACAAATGCACTCATGGGATTTTGTCGATTTTTCTTTGGCACCAAAAAAAAAAAAAAAAAAAAAGCACAGCAGGAAGCACACTGAAACACACACACACACACACACACACACACACACACACACACACACAAACACAGCAGGGAACACACAGAAAAAATCACAGTATCAGTTCAGGCCTGATGTGTTGGACAAATAAAAACAAACAGAATGGCCAAAAGGAATTTAAGGAGAAGGGTGATGAGGGCCTTCTATTCTGTGACTGCCCACACACACTCTCTCTCTCTCTCTCTCTCACACACACACACACACACACACACACATGCACGCACGCACACACACAAATGCATGCACACACACACACACTTCACTCAGAGCATCACTGAAATGATAGATAATCGTTTAGACCCCGATCACTTTCATTCTCCCTGCTCTCTTTGTTTCTTGTGCTCTCTCTGAGCGGACCAGCCTTTCATTCATACAAGCCTCTCATGATTGGTGCTTCCGTCTTTCTCGTCTTCTCCATGCACTCCCGTTCATTCTCTCAGTTCGCCCTCATCATCATTCCTCCCATCTTTCCATGTCCCTCCATAGACTATTATACAGTGGCTGACTGCCTCATCTTGCCCTTCTAATTTGATTCTCTAAGTTCCCTCAGCTGTGATGTGTACAGCCTTAGAAGGGCCTTCGGCTGATGCACTAGTCACTAGACACAATGTTAGATAAATCACGTGTGACCGGTCATTATACACCATGACTAGAGATCATTTTCAAAAAAGGAGATGTTCTCACAACATGATGCGCCTCCTCTCCGTAAATGACATGCTGTACAATAAACTCTATGGCCGCTAATTTGTTTCACTGCATAGTGTGCATGGCTACTGTATGCACATACATTTGTTTACAGTGACAGCCTACAAACAGCACACATTAATTGGCTGATTTCGCTTCATTGGATATTGGTGATTATAAAACGAAACATTCCATGACAGGAGACCATTCCATGATCCATCAGTACTTATTTGCAGCGTTGTGTCATGTGGTGTAAAATTAGCAAATTATTCGTCCAGTTCATTCAATTTGTATAACATATTATGCATACAATGTCAAACAATTAGAACCCTTTCACTTTCCATCCAAGGGAGAGAACGATGTAGTTGGAAAACTCTGAAGGAAAGAAAAGAGAGTTTCATCAAACTGTACAGAGTCAGTCAGTTGTGACACATAGCAAAGAGACAAACTTTTGCAATATTAGCGCTTCATGAGAAATCAGACTGTGAGTTACTAGAACCTTGGAACTTCAACGATCCATTTAGTCACTGGCCAAATATAAAAAACCCCTCCCCTCAGTCCTCAAACAAGCACCAATGAGAACAAAACGAATCACTTTCTCTTTCATGTTCCGTCAGTCTGTGTTGTGCGTTATGTAATCATTTCATGTGGATGGCGTGGCCATGAGACTCATTACATCAGCTGCCAGCATTGCCATGCTTAATTGAGTCTGAAGTGTTCGGCAAATATTAGCAATTACGGTGTCCGCTAAGGAATCAATCGATCACAGACAAGCCAGTCACCTAGCCTACTGTCTAAGCAGAGGGGTGGGTGGCGCGGAGGGTGCTTAGCTTGGCTGCATTCACTGGCACCTTTCTTATACTTCTGCTTCCTTCCAATATTTTAGTCTGGTTTTCACACATACTAATTGCAGGTTTGAGCCTCACTCTGCCTGACCCCATCAAAGTGTCCTTGAGCAAGATACTGAACCCCAAATTGCTCCCAGTGGCAGGCTGGCACCTTGCATGGCAGCCTCTGCCACCGGTGTGTGAATGCATGTGTGTGAATGGATGAATGTGAGGCATACACTGTTAAGTGCTTTGAGTACTCGTAGTAGAAAATCGCTATATAAATGCAGTCCATTCATACACAAGTATACACACACTTTTTCATTCCTCTCTCTCTTTCTTAGGATCTTTCTTTGCCCAGCAATGAGAAAGGGACATACACACAGAGTAATTCTTAGTCACTCTCACACACACACACCACTTTATTATCACACGATCACACACACACACACACACACACACACACACACACACACACACACACACACACACACACACGCTTAATCCTAGACATTCTCCTATCTGCATCTTCCTTCCCCGGGACCCTGATCATGAGGATCCATTTTACCATTTAATCTGCCATTCCATTTGCCTAAGACAGGGAACCAATCAAACACTGGCCCTTTTACCCCGATGCGATGGAGGTGAAACGGTCTGTTTTGTTTCAAATTATGATGCACCCATCTCTGTCTCTTTTCAGCCATCACTGGTCTGATTGGTTGGAGGTCTGTCCAATACCTGTGGAGGCAGATTGATCTACATCTGTTGATTTCAGCACAGGGAAGGGG
The DNA here is from genome assembly GCA_027481765.1 of Tenualosa thibaudeaui. Classification (NCBI taxonomy): domain Eukaryota; kingdom Metazoa; phylum Chordata; class Actinopteri; order Clupeiformes; family Clupeidae; genus Tenualosa; species Tenualosa thibaudeaui. The sequence goes on from JAIFZK010000011.1 coordinate 10,192,050, forward strand.
GAGGTGACAGGAAAGTAGTCAGACTGAGCTGCATAGCAGATCTGTATGTGTGAGAACCAGGCTAGGAGCATTTTTTTTCCTCAAATATACGACTGTCTTTCACCAAGAGAAAGGGTGCATGTGTTACATAAAATCAGTGCCTTGTGAGACTACTGACTGCGACAGACTTGAGACGGTTTGTGGACCTGTGTTCTATTCTGAGCAAAGCACCCTGATTAGCTTCTTTGTGTGTATCTGTGTGTGTGTGTGTGCTTCGCAGTTCAGGAGATGCAGAGAAGAGGCGTCGGATGGGCGACGGATGATCTGTGAATAGGGTAGCTTTTTCAGTCTCAGCTAGCACTCGGTGCTCGTGTGCGACGCCCGAAATAACCAAAAGTGTCTGAAAGAGCAAAGCGTTGTAGAGGTGCACACATATACACAAGCAAACACACACACACACACACACACACACACTGAAAAATGTGTATGCGACAAAAAAAACAAGACAAGTGCACACATGTTGCCACCAGGTACTACCTTTGAGCACGCCCATCTCCAGTGCTGCGTGAGGTAAGCAGCAGAATGGCATCATGCCACACACAGTTACGGTGCTGTGCATACACACATGACCACACACACGTATAAGTATGCGCACACATGCACTGCAACCGTCGTCAGTGGAGCTGGTCTCAATGCAACACCTTGGTAAGTGGTTATATTTAGGCTTTCAAAGGCTTGTTGCTAGGAGATGTGCAAATTATAGGTGCACGGGTTCTAAAGAGATCAGCAAATTCCTCCACACCAAAGATGAGCATATGTGCCTGTGTGTGTGTGTGTGTGTAGGAGAAAGCTCTGAAAAGCTCAATAAAATATAAATAAATAAACAAATAAATAAATACATACATACATAAATAAACAGAACACACAGACACACACACACACACACACTGAGGAAAACACGTATAGATACATTTTAATTAGAACTTCATGGGGAACTGTTGACAATCATCAAGACACCGTTCTATGTGTATATTCACACACACATATGCCACGCTCTTGTTAAACAGATAACCCACTCCAACTGCAGGTAAGCGATCCCAGGAGTGGATGCTGTTCCACAGGTGGGCACTGGACAGAAATACACACAGACGTTTTATAATTGCATTACATAACTGCAAACAAAAGCCACAATGGTTATGCTAAAATTTCTTCTCGCCTCTCTGCTCTCTTTAGCAGATAGCCACACAAACCACCTATTCAAAATTCCCTATTGTTCGTGCTAATATGAAAAATCAAGCTCAGGGACTGTACAGTTTTGACATCCTGCTACGAATGAGCAATTTCCAGAAGGTTCTGCACTGATAGACAGCAATGGATTGATTTTTTTCAACTGTTAACTGTTAATAAACAAGTATTTAACATCCCATAATAATAACATGATACACCAGCACAGTGGGAGGAACTGAAGCAGGGAGGAATGGAGGATGCTGATTGGCTGCCGCCAGCCGGCAAGATAGTTGCCTTCTCGAGAGGATTAGAGTTAACACAGCACCACCTTGGAGGTGGAGGCGCACAGACACACATGAAATGGTCTGTTGGAGTGTGTGGGTGGGTGTGTGTGTCATCTGTGGGAGTGCGTGTGCGTGTGTGTGTGTATGCACCTGTGAATAGGATGTTGTCTGAATTGGTTATTAAGTCTTAAGTGTGTGGGTGTACAAGTGTGTGCTCGTCTATGTGTGGGCAGCTACAAGTATGGGGGTTGTCTACATTTGAATCTGTGTGTGTGTGTGTGTGTGTGTTTGTGTGTGTGGTTTATGTATGTGTGTGGTGTATGTATGTATAGGTGGTCTTCGCTGGTGTACAGGCATGGCAGTTTTTGGTCTGAGCATGCTGGTGTGTGCAGTGACTGAGACAAAGCAGAGTGAATTGAGGACTATCAGTAAACGAGTCAGGAAGAAAGAGTGACACCCTTGAGGAAAGAAAAAAAAAAAAAAAAGGAGAACGTTTGGTTCATGTTTCGATTAAGTCGGTATTACTGCTGCACAGCATCACGCCACAGGGATTCCACCGCATGTGAGACTGTCTGTTTGAAGCAGACATTCAGCAACAAACCAACTTTTATTGATGTTCTGGAAACATTCAGAAACAGGATAAGCTCATGTTTTTATCCCAACCTGTTCACCAGCATTGCGTTCTGGACTCGCTGTCCCTCCTCGAGGAAAGCAAGACGGAGCTATTACATAATGCCCATGGCACCCATCAGGTTGCCGCGGTTACCTGAGCTCTTGTGGCGACAGTGGCCCTCTGGAGCAGAGGCCGGCCTGCGTGGGCCCACCACTGCCGCAGTCAGGTCGCCACGGCAACAGGGCTCCACTCTCAGGCAGCACGTGCTCTCGGCTCGCCACTCGGACGAGAGAAAGAGTGGGGGGGAGCAAGGGGGGGAGCAAGAGAAAGGGGAAAAAGAGAGAGTGTGGCCAGCCGAAATTCAACAAGGCCACGCATGGAAAATAGGAAGGCCACAACCGCATGTCGGAGTGGGAAAGAAAGAATACATCTCACACACACACACAGAGGGTTAGGCTGGTGAAATGAGTTTTTGCTGGGGGTCTACCACCACCATCTTACTGCTCATCTTCAAGGGGGAAGGGAGGGATGGAGGGAGAGAGATAAAAACAGAGAGAGACAGAGAGAGTAAGAGAGGTGTTTGGGGTCATGAGTTTTTGCTGCCTTAGCATTTCAGCCTGTTTCAGTGTTTAATCTCTCTCTCTCTCTACCTTTTCTTTTCTTGTCCTACACCCCTCCCCCCCACCACCCCTCTCAATTATCTACAGAAATGCCTAGCAATTCTTGAGCTGATGTCATCAAACAAAAAATGTGTGAGGACAGGAGAATCTGCTGTATCGGGCCAAACATACATGCTCAAAAATCATGCTTGGACACACAATGCTAGCACCCTGCAAAGACACACATCA
>JAIFZK010000011.1:10200000-10257500 GCA_027481765.1 Tenualosa thibaudeaui
GGTGGGGGTAACAACCTCCACTCATCCCCACTATGCACATCTAGTTGAACAATATACCGCCTGGATTAGAAGACCACAACATCTCAAGCAAGGCATGAGAGAAGTTAATACCAAGAAAGACCAAGAGGGAAGCATGGAAATAAACAGAGCAAATTTACTAGATGCTGTTACCAAAATTCCCTAACTGTCCACAAAAATATCATCTTCCATGTCTCGAACAGACTGTATTGAAATTCCATGATTTCCCTGAAATTCCCTGACCAGTGGGAACCCTGTCCAGAGGTGACTGAGAGACCAACTCACTTTGGTGTGTGTGCACTGTATAATGGGAAAAAAATCTACTTGGAATTTTCCTCTTGGAGAAAAGAAAAAAAAAACTATAATATGGTGTTGGGGTCAATGGAAAGGACTATGGCATGCACTGGAATATAACCGAAATTATTACCAATGGAATGGAATGGAAATGATTACCAATGGAATGCATACATAGAAATGAAAGATATTTACATGAACACTTGTGCTTACAGACGCAAACAAACACCACACACACACACACACACAGAGGCACTTTAGCTCTCCAACAACAGCCCTTTCTGATTCTTAATCTTCCAATCAGCTGTTTACGCCTCCATCCTCTGTTGGCGAAGCGAGGATGCCAAAGTGGGACGCTCTTCAAAAAAAAAAAACCAAAAGTTGTCAGCGGCAGCGGCGGCTGGGCCACCCAGGGAGCGCTCCCATCCTTCAGGCCTCGTGTTTCCCTCCACCTGTGTGCTTAGTACTCCCTTCTTCTCTCTCTCTCCCCCCCTCCCCTTCCCAAAAGCGCTGCTTAAATGCCGCCTGTCGGTAGCTGAAGGTCGCAAGTGCGAGGGAGAAATGTCACAGGTAATGGGAAAACGTTTGAGTGACAAAAGTGTTAAACTGATGACGAGGAGCAGATATGGGCCCCTGCTGGGATCCTGCTGGGGGGTTGTGACAGACGGGGGAGAGAGAGGGAATGAGAAAAGAGGAGGAGGAGGAGAGGGAGAAAGAGAGGGAAGAGGGAGAACAATGTATATACACATAAAGGATCAGTGGATTTGCATTTGTTATGTTCCCAGAGATTTGCGCAAAATCCTGCGGACAGTGTACAGTCCCTGTACAGCTTGCGTGCACACACACACACACACACACGTGCCCACACATACACACACAAACCACTGCCATTCTTCCGTCCTTCCCTCGCCTGCTAAATCCCTCTCCCCATCCTTCTGCACCTCTCTCACTCTTTCACTAAACCTCTCTCCATTCCTGTGAATGGGTCTTGTTCCTGCGGTCAGTGGCGAGTGCAATTCTTCATCCCCGGAGCGCAGTCCATTCATGCTTGCCAGTCCAGTACTTGCAACCGCACTGGCTAAGCCAGAATCCAGCAACTGGCCATTAATAAGATCCTCTCTGCCAATATACATTCCCACACACCACACATTCCTCATATTCCTCGACTTCACAGTACAGTATCTAAAAGACTAAACGCTTGATAAACGAACAGTGAAGCTGCTCACCACAAAGGGCTAAGTTTAAAGCTGGGTACACATATGTGATTTGTTTCTCGCCTGTAGCCTTAGAAGTTCAAACTATTATTTGACTTTGTCAGTCAATGTCACCAGTAGTTCTTCCGCCCACTCATATTGACCAAATGTATTCCCATTACATGGTCAGTTAACGTCTATTTACTCCTAGCTGCTGTACATACAAACTGTGCTTTACAACAGCATACAGTGAAGATCATAGCAGCAACACAGGCTAATACAGGCTTTGGTTGCACAGTCATGTGGTTTGAGTGACTATCATCTACTCGATATGCAACAGAGCGCTACAGCACATGATTCTGTACCACAATGCTGCTCTACCATGTGTGCTCCAGACCAGCTCATCCATACACATACTGACGTTTTGCATGCCGAGCGTGTGAGCGCTTTATTAGTGTGTGATGGCTGTCAGTGTGAGCATGCTCGGTGGATGAAACCCCTAGATAATCCTTCCACTGTTCTGTACTTAAGGAGCCTGCAGTTTGCTTGATGTTTAGAAGCCTGAGCAGCAACAGCAGAACATGCTCCCTGTTGGGTCAACAGTGCGGGGTGTGCCACCTAATGCTGGTGGAAGAGGAAGTGGGGGAGAGGACACACATAACCACAAACACACACACACACACACACACACACGCGTGCGCACATGAACACACGCATGTGCGCAGGAGTACAAGGACAGACAAACCTCTGCACCTGAAGACATACACCCACACTCACATTCACTGTATCTTATGTGCAATAACAAAGTCGTATGGCTGAATCACTGACGTCACTTACCCATAAGCCATAAGCAACACATTGGGGGGGGGGTTATGCAAGGGAAATGGGGCCTGGAGCCTGGAGCCTGGACAAGGGACATGGGGCCTGGACAGGACAGGAAAACAAACTGGAGAGTGTGTGGGGGTGTATGTGGAGGAGGGGGCTTGGCATATAGTGCTGCCTTGCAAAACGCCAAGCCAACAGAGGAGACGGTGGTGGTGGAGAAGAAAAATCAATGGCGGAGCAGTCTGAATGGAGCGCAATTAGATGGAAAAGCCTTTCTGCCTCTGTCTATGATTTGCCTGCAGGGGTGGTGGTGCGGGGGTGAGGTTTTGGTTAATTGTGTTTGCTTCACAACGCAAAATGGATTAAGTTGATGGTAGCGCGGTAGGGAGGGTGGTGATGGGGTAGGGGGAGGGTGGCACCGCTGCACCGCCATCGACCACTACCTGTCGCCCCATAATTCCTTAACTCCATTCAAAAATCCATTCTTGGACAACAATACCCCATTCTTAAGCTGTGGGGGAGCCATTCACTATGGCCGACACCACTTACAGGTCAGGCTAAAGCACTGATACTTGCAGGAGGATAATGCTCAACTAGGAGTCTCTATTTCAGAGGTGAGCATATTACAGTTCACTGTGAGGCAATGGTAAGGCCTTTGAGTATTATGTGAAACATATCAGTATGGTATATTGCCTGACATGGAGAAACATGTCGTGTGGAAACAGCAGGATTCAATATGATTCTCTCTCACTTTGTAAAATGCTTTGCTTTCCCTTCAGAATGCATATCCCCTGGATGCACAAATGCCCCATTCTTTTTCTTTCTTTCTTTTTTTTTGCTTGTTGGCGGGTCATCAAAAATCACTTTCTGCCACGGAACGTCCATTTATGGCCATACGGGTTTATGTGTGCAATTAGGAATGTCTAAGTGCTATTATGGGGTGGCGGAGCACACAGAGGGGTGAACTATTATAGGATGGCGGAGAACACAGAGGGGTGCTTGACAGATGTAAAGTGAATGCTGGTCTTAATCAGCACGGCATGGAGGGACTTCACCTCCGACCGAGACCGAGACCGAGGGTTCTTATGCAATTTCAATGCACTTCCACATTACAGACTAGCCTGGGGTCTTCATGTCATTAGAGGAAGCACAACCATTGGACTATTCGAACTCAGAAGCCTGTGAACCTACTGTTTATGGCAATAGCCTTTCAAACACAACAACTATGTTAAATATTAGCATGGAATAAATACTATTTATGATATTTAAACATAACTACTAAGTTATGTTAAATATTAGCATGGAATAAATACTATTTATGAAATTCTAAATACTTCTAAATACACCAAATGCAAATGCAGAATGACAGTGTTTGAATGTATCTACAAATAGGATTTTTAAAATCAGTCAGAATGGTAAAGGAGAAGAAGCATGACTCGCATTGTTTGCACTCTCTCTCTCTCACACACACGCACAAACACACACACGCACACAGACACAGCATGCTGAGGGGGTGAGGCGGCAGCCGAGCTCCACTTGAGGGGTCTGGTCTCATAGGCCCCCGGCAGATTTAGGAGAGCGATGGTTCACATCGGAGAGCTTGGCAGGAAGTTGGGAGAGCTCCCAGGTCTATCCACACACCCCCACCCGCAACCCTCCAATCGCACCTACCCCCCACCCCAACCCCACTGTGTTCTCGAAGACCGATGAGCCATTAAGTGCAAATCCCTGTTAATCACAGACGGCGATAAAAACTAATTAGAACCTGGGGGCTGGATGCAGAGGCGAACGACGGGAGCACGATGAGAGCATCCGAGAGGGCGCCAAGGATGCCTGAAGGCACTCCTGTGTGTGTGTGTGTGTGTTTGTGTGTGTTTATATGATAGCAAGTGCCTACATAGCCGAGTGAGGGTTTGGGGTAACACTACGTGCTTTAACCATAACATGGTAAACAAAGGAGATGTAGGAGATCATCATCTTGTTAGCTCAGGAGACAACACTGATTCAGACAATGCATTTGGTTCTACTGGTGTTAAGCACCCATGATTCAGTACATTGTATTCTACAAGCATGCAGTCTTGCATACTATTGCCACAACTGTGGCAAAAAATTCAAGTGATCTGTCAGTGGTTATCACTGGTGATCTGTCAAGGGACTCCCGCACTCTATTTTTTTTTAAGTGTTTGGCAAAGATGAAAATGAGATTGGATTTCCAACTTGGCCTCGGCACTTGGCGAAGTTTAACGGGTGCCTGATGCGGTAACGAGCCGGGATTTCAAAGCCAGGCACGCGGTTGATGAGGAATGATTTGGCTTTGAATGGAGGACCCGTCATCGGCCTTTGATGATTGGACTAATTTGCTGATGGGGAATAATTTGCTGATTTGTACGGCTCGTCCTCGTCCATCCACCTCGCCCGCCCCCCACCACATCATCAAAACTCCCCTGTCATCTGAAGCCATGGTCCTTCCGATACGTGTTGCGAATTTGTTCGACTCTCATAACTTTGACGTTTTTTTTTCCCCCTTTTTTTCCTTCCCTTAAGGAAATAGGAGAGAATTTAAAAAGTTCTGCTCTGAGGAACCAAAACACGTCATTAGGATTAATTGGACACAACCTTTTAATGTCATGTTGAGGGGCTCAGAATCAGGTGGAAGAGGTGAAACACCCCAGCATCGGAAAGCATTCTCGAGATGAAAAGACAAAACCCCATTTGTGGAAGCAATTACACGCCCTGAAGCGGCCACTTTGGATTCAAATAAATCATAGGGAGGTTAACAAAGGGCTTTAATGGTTCTCCACACAGGCCAGAGACAGTTCGCTCACCCACATCCCAAAAGAGCTTCCTCAACAACAGTGGCCAATCTCTACTGACTGGAGAAACAACAACAATGGGAGAAAAATGACATGGTGGTGGCCATGAAAAATGCATATGACTGGCCCTGGGACCCTGTGATAGTACAACACACCCATCTAGGTTAAATATTTGTGTTGGTAGGCTGGGTGCAGGTTGATTAGACGCGAGTGGTGTGGTGTGTGTGTGTGTGTGTGTGTGTGTGTTGGCCCTGACTCTGTGAGCACAGAGGATGGAAAGATAAACACCAGAAGAGACAATGGGCCACCATATTACTGCCTGGCTCTCTGATTGCCTCTGAGGAGAAGAGAGTGCTCTGTGTGTGTGTGTGTGTGTGAGTGTGTGTGTGTGTGTGTGTGTGTGAGAGAGAGAGAGAGAGAGAGAAAGAGGGAGAGAGAGAGAAAGCAAATGAAAGAAAAAGAGATAGCTCTTTGTATGCATTGTTGGAGATCACTATTGCCACTACTAGAGATAAAAAGCTACAAAAAGCACATATACATATATATGTCTCCATAGTGTCTAATGCTTTGAATCATTCATGCAAGACTATTATCATCATAAAAGGACACAAAGCAAAACTAAATTTCATCAGTTTTTGAAAAACACAGCCATAGCTAATGACCAATATCATTTATGGTGGAATGAGTTATGCATTATGATTTCTGATACAACGATTCCTCGAAAGAGCAAATAATGAATTATATATTAACAGAAGACAAGAGCTTTAAGTCTACGGTCAAGCTGTGTCGATTAATATTAATGTAGCGATGCCACAGTACATACATAGTGAGACAGTATGATAATTACCTATGAATTATGAATGCACTTTACAATACATTATGAATGCCGGAATAGAGAAATAAAATAAAGTAAAATAAAATAAAATGAATATGTTCTCAATCAGATTTAGAATGTGACTTCTCACACTTTAGCTGGGCAGCATACAGTTTCAATTGGTTCTCCTTATTCCTCCATCTTCAACCCTCGCACCATCCTTCACCATGTGATCCTCCTTCCCACCCTTCTTTTCTCTGCCTCTACTGAAATGTTGTTTTACCGTAATTATGGTAACGAGGCTCTCCACCTCCGATATTAAACTCCTAATGTGCAGAGAAAATGCCTGGAGGAGAATTAACATTCTCTCTCTCTCTCTTTGTTAATTGTACTCTCTCTTTCTTGGCTGCATGCTAAGCGCTAGCACGAGTCCATTTAAAACAAACTAATCAACAGTAGGCCGCCGTAGCCCTTGGACATCGCCATCTCGACGTTTCATTAGAGCTGCCTTAATGAGGAGGCTGCCATGCTTTTTGATTGCCTCCTTTTGCATCTGAGAGGAGGAGCATTTGTGGGAAAAAAGAAGGAATGGAGAGAAAAGAAGAGAGGATGGAGAGATGGAATGGAGAGAAAGAGAAAGAGAAAGAGAGAGAGAAAAAGAGAGAAGGGAAAGGAAGGGAAGAAAAGGAACATTATTTCCATGCCAGGAGCCATCAACACCCACTTAGACCCCATCAACTCAAGCAAGCAGACAGATCGAGATAAATCCTGTTTTTTTTCCCCCTGCACCTCTAGGTGAGAACTGTGAGCTTCTGAGATTCTGACTGAAATTTCCCCATCTTCTGCATCTTAATCTACAGGAGCTAGACAGAGAGAGAGAGAGAGAGAGGCCTAGGCTCTAATCACATAATCTGAAGTCTGATTTGTAATGGTGAGTGTGAGTGTGAGCGTGTGTGTGTGCACATGTGAGTGTCGCTGTGCTGCAATGCACTGTATGTCATTCATACTAGATCCCTCAATATAGCTGAACCAAAGGCTGCATCCACAGGCCAGGATCAGCTGAAGGCCTGGAAGATTCTCAGACACACCAGATACAAAACATGCCTCAGATCAGCTGCCTCTCTCTGCTATAGTACTGACGTGAGCCGCACCCTGACATGAGTCAGAATATGAGGCAAACCCTAGAATTGGGATTGAGTTATGAATGAATTAAATGAGCTCAGAAATAAACTGAATGAAATTGAATTGAAGGCAGCCCTGGAGAAAGGGCGGCGCTTGGAGTTGACCGTGAGCTGAGTGAGTTAAGTGGACTGAATCAAATAAAATTTCACTGCATCTTTTTTGGAATCTCGGGTGAAGGGATCTAGACTAGACTGCACTGCACTGGCTAAACTGAGATGATTCATCTGTTTTTTTTTTCTCTGCCTCACTCTCAGGGGCATTGTCTGCACATACACATGAACACAAATACACACACATATGCACAAATGCGTGCGGACACACACAGTGCTGTCATAGCAGGATTTACTCATTATTCAAATAAACAAATGTGTCTGCAAATTCAAAATGTGTCTGCAAACACACGCGCTCACAAAATAGACACACACATGCGTGCACACACGCACGTACAAACAGATGAGAATGCATTCATTCACAAATGCCACCTTTACAACCAGTGACCACAGTCTTTTCTTATGATTTCAAAACATATTTCGGTTTACTGGTGGTCATGGCAACACTAATGCCAAAGAAAGGAACAGAAAGTTGGCCAGTGTTGGGGGAGATGCTGTTGGGAGATAAACACTCTTACACAATGATAGGCTTCCACAAGAAGGAACGTTACAAGGAGAGCACAGGTGGAGAGACAGGTGTTGGACACAAATTTAAACAGTGGCCTATTTATATTCCAGACCAGCTAATTTTCAGGTTTCTAATGTTTTGCTTTTCTTGTTGATTCTGAAATGGATATTATTGAAAATGCTTGAAAATGGCTGTTCACATTTGGTCAAACTGCTCGAGGTCAACACTTGGAACAATATATTTCAGGTGTGTGTAACCAACCCATGTACAATGGAGGGAGCAAGAGATCCTGTACAGCACAACCATTTCTGCCTCATTCGCTTTCAGCACCTGTGCATGTAATACGTGTGGCTGCATCTCTCACCAACCCTCCTAGCTTGTAAGCTATTTTTCTTCTTAAACCAACTCCTTCACTTGATATCCGAGGATCCTTTACTCCCAGCAGACCAGCATTTTATTCCGTGGTGTCTGGAAACGTAAGATGTCGGCCGCGATTGGCCAAAAACATGTGGCGGAGCCATGCCGCACTCGGATCCCGCAACCAGTCATGGCCTACCTGACCTGACCATGTGCAGGACACCCTGGGTGATGTCTCTGACTGTCCCGCCTGCTCCTCCTTCCCACCAAGAGTTCTCGCCGTCCAGGGTGCTGCTGCTATAGGTTACATACGACGACAGCTCCCCTCCCTCCCAGGAGGCCCATTTGACTAAAGAGCGTGCCCTCCTAATTGTCGGGGTGTCGGTGGCGGGCTCCTCCCTTATCCGCACACACACATACGCACCAAATTGGAACTAGTGCTGACAAGGGCGTCCTTCAGACAAGTCCACTCCGCCCCATCCACACATCTGAGAGAGGAAAAAAAAATGTAAAAAGAGAAGTTCACCCTGGAGCAGTTTTAAACTTCAGCTCCTTGCTCAAGGGCATGATCAATAGTCTCAGCCCACAGGCTTAGCAAGGAGGGTGTGTGTGCGTATGTCTGTGTGTCCACGGGAATGAAGAGTTCAGGGTACAAGCAAATGAAACTCCTCTCTAAATTAAAGCACATGAAAGCCGCCTCTGTACTCAGTTGTACTCAAGGCCCTGGGTCTGGTGGGGGTTGGACATCCAGCTACGGCACCTTGCAATCAGATGAGACACCCACGGGAGATGAAACATCTTAGTGTTATTTTGGCACTCTACAAGAATGAGGAATACATGTCAGCAAAATGGACTGAGATTATAGTCAGTGTTAAGGACAGTGCACAAACTTTTCTCTGAGCTTCTAGCAGGACTTTGCAGACACTTCAAGCATTGGTGAGAGTTTCTTAGAGCTTAAAAAAGTCCTGAAGCTGCGTAAACATTAACAGCTGATTTTAAAGCGATTTTCCAACCACATCCCTGTTGTTCGAGCTCACCAAACACTGTTGGTGGGAAGAATCACCAGAGAATTTGGTATAACATTGACTGAATAGCAAACCGACTGCTTACGCTAAGGGTACCGTAGGTAATGAAACTGAAAGTGAAATGAAGTGTAAGCTGCCAAGTCACTATTTGGTCTATGAGCTCAAACAACAGGGCTATGGTTGGAAGTCCTCAAAAAATGTTCGAAAAACAAAACAATTCCACTCAAGAAATGAAAACGCAAGAGTGAGATGCCATCGCACAGTGTTTATGGAGGGCACTTACAGGGCTGATCAACTTCCGCCATGGCCTGGCTTTCTGTCTTATCCAGAGTCTATTTAACTGGCAAATAGAGGTTGCATGAAAATGATCGCTTCCTTTGAGTCTCTGGGAATAGATACTCAAACGATTTAAAACATCTGACAAGATGTTGGAATTTGTCTAACAAAGCAGCAATTTAATATTCATAGTAATACTCCTCTTCTCTATGAAGAGGCCATCTCCACACCCCTCTCTGCCCGAAGTTAAAGTTTGCTCTGAGTTAGGAGAATATGACAGCTTCATTGCTGGTCTGACACAGCAGAGAACACAGCCACAGTCACACCAACACCAACTCACTGATCCAATGTTATTCATATCAGACTTTACTCAAGGGCTCTCTGAGAGACGCATCTCTGATGTGTGAACGTCAAACTGTAGCAAATCCCGTGTGAGGTAAGAACAAGTGTCGTCATGGGAGCTCCACAGCCAGACACAACACGCGAAATTTTTAGTACCACAGGATGTCAACATAACATTCAGTTATTGCATCATAACATGACCCATCTTTAAACTCATTTCCAAGCATTGCAAATACTGAGTGAAAATGAGGCACATTTATTCAGTTATCATTTTTTTTTTTAATCAATGCCATGTCATGCCATGCTATGACTGATAGCTATGAAGCCCTCAAGAAGTAAATTCCTTAGGCATTACTCTGTTAACTGCAAATAAATAAAAAGTCAAATGTATAGGAAAGTTCTTGGCCATCGACTGACCATGGAAGTTGATGCAAGACCTGTCTATGCTGTAAGGATGTACTTTTCATGGCAATTTTGCCAACGGTCCCCCATTCTTGCACTGGCTTTAGTGCTTCTCTCCACAGACCATAAACTTATGCTACTTTCCCTCTGTCTCTCCCTGAGCCCAAACCTCCTTTCTCTGTGTCTATCCATTCCCCAGCCAGGTGGATTCGGCCCCCATCTCATATCTGACTGTATCTTCACCCGCTACAATCTGACTCGGGGACCATCATCTTCTCCGGAATCACAAATTCCAAAGGTTACGACAGGGCTGGCCAGATCTGGTCACAGCAGATCTGACCTCTGTCTACAGTGTGTGTGTGTGTGTGTATGTCTGTGTCTGCTGAAAGGTGTAACTAGATGACAAAACAGAAAACCCTTGGCTAGCTCCGAGACTGAGACACGGCAAACAAAAGGGAGGAAATCGACCAGGGAAAGAAAGCAGACAAACAGGACGTAGAGAGAGAGTGAATGAGAGAGAGAAAGAGAGAGAGACACACAGAGAGAGAGAGAGAGAGAGAGAGAATGAAAGAGAGAGAGACACAGAGAGAGAGAGAGAGAGAGAGAGAGAGAGAGAGAGAGAGAGAGAGAGAGAGAGAGAGAGAGAGAGAGAGAGAGAGAACAAGACATCCAGGCAGAGAAACTAGCAACAGTTAAGCTCATTTACTGCCACTGGTTGCCTTATACTGAACAAAGTAACTGAGCACTGCCACATGCAGTCATCTGATGCCTATTTAAATGAATCAGACCAATTTTGCTGTTGTTGTTGTTGTGGGTGAGTCATTACTGTACACCATTGGTGTTTCGGCGTCATGGTGACGAAGAACGCTGGCACGAGTGCGTGAGGAGTGTGCAGTAAGTAGTTTACATGGCATGTATGTGTAGGGGGTGGCAGTGGTGGTGAGGGAAGGAGGAGGGGGAGGGGTCTGTAAAGTTGCCCTGTGGCATCCTCTGGCACCAGGCTGGCACTGGAGTTAATTAGGTGACACTTCAGATGAATGGCCGCCTCAGAGAGTGTTATCAGCACACACTGGTAATGTCCCTCATTATCTTCATCTGCCATCTCCTCCTCTCTCTCGCTCTCTCTCTCTTTCTCTCTCCCCAGAGGAGAACATCTCTGCTTCTCATATACTGTGTAGATGTATAATTGGAGAGACAAACAAACAAGTCCATGCAGAGACAATGGATGAGGAGTGAGAGAGTATGAGGCTTGTGTAGACCTTTTGTGTTCCATGTTAAGCTCAGCTTCTCTTTTTCACAGATTCCACTGAGAAATGCTAAACATGACATCCTTTGAAAGCATACACTACTTTTGATGACAAAGCTAATTTGAAATTGGAAATGAATTGCAGTGATACAGATAAAAGGGGAAAAGAGCTTCAAAAGAAACCGGCTTGCTTGTATGTTGAGAGAGAGAGAGAGAGAGAGAGAGAGAGAGAGAGAGAGATTGCTCCGAGCTTGTACCATTTTTGCTGTACAGGCAGCTACCACTAAAACGGCACTCATGAAAGCTAGGATGAGTAGGGGAAAAAAAGCTTTTTTTCTATTTACTGATGCACCATCTCATGAATCCATTCATGTGCAAAAACTGCTCATTTTGCCTGGAGTGTGCAGTGCAGAGATTCGCACTGCTACAAATGGGCTGATAATGAGGTTTTGGCTGCACACTTCGCCATTAGGACTTTAAAGCCTTCCCATGATGCCGTCTGCCATTACATCATTGATGTGTGTGCTCTCTCCTCTCTCTTATACAAACACAGACAGACAGAGACAGAAACAGACAGACACAGACACAGACAGACACAGACACACACACAAACAGGTGCATATGCAGATGCACATATACTCCGGCTAAATCATTGTTAATAAACAAAATTTATGTCCATTCATAGTTTTTCTATCAATTTCACAGCTTTTAGGAGACCAGTAACTGTGAGTTATTTTGCACCCCACATTCTGCTAAGCTTTTCAGCTAAATGCATCACTAAGTGGCTAAATCAGTAAAAAGCATCACGAATAACCAAGATGCTAAAGCCTATAAAAACTACAGCCATTGATTACTAAATAAGCTCAAGATAAACAATGTCATTCAGTTGGTTACAACCTGGAACATGGAGCTTAGAGAGAAGAAGAGAGAGCTTTTTTTGCACCAGGCTCAAAGACCAAATCACACACTTTAATACATAACACCTACTCAGGCACTTACACACAAACACCCTTATTTTGTTGCAACAACCAGCGGGTGACATAGGCACCTCAAACACCAACGTAAGGATGGTAGTGACCCATGTGAGGAAGACCCCCTTCGCAGAGTCTAGATTGGCCTGGCTGTGGGTCCGGATGGCCTGTGGAGGGAGGTGAAAAGAGGATGGAGGGACCCTCATCATTCCCTTAGCATCTGAAGAGGAGGTGGGTGTGGAGGCAGGAGATAGAAGAGTGGAAAGAAATGGGAGAGAAAGAGAGGGTAAAGAAAGAAAAATAGATAGATTGATAGATTGATTGATTGATAGATAGAAAGATAGATAGATAGGGGTGTGTGTGTGTCTGTGTGTACATGTGTATGAATAGGAGGAGGCATCCACCATCATTTCATGAATGCTAAACCAACACATCCAGCGCTCTCTTCATAACACTGTTTGTCCAGATGCAGGCTCCTTTTACTAAATGATAGCCAGTCTGGCTTCTGTGTATGAGCACACACACAAACGCACACACACACGCACACACACATGCACGCATGCACACACAGAGATAAAAACCTGCATACACAAAGGACGTGTGACAAGCGTGTGTATTTTGTTTCAAAGACAAGCACACCAATGAGCATCACAAAGGCCGTTGCCAATAACGAATGGAAAAAGAGATAGCTCTGGCTTCAACACACAGCATAGACAAAAAGCTGAAACACCAGCCGACAGAAATAGAAGAAGAAACAGAAGTCCAATGACTGCGACGACGAGACAGGAAAAGCTTGGACTGCTGCTAGCGTTGCTGCTGACAAGCAGGGCTAGGAAATGCATTATTTAACTCAGAGAGCTAGACGACGGCATCCTCTATATAGGACTGCCAATGAGGGAAGGAGACATGGGGGGAGTGTTATTTCCTCACCTTGCGTTCCCCCTCTCACTCGCTATTTCTCTCAAACTCCCTCGCTCGTTCCTCCTTCCATTCTCTCTCTCTCCCTCTCACGCACACACACTCATTCTCGCTCTCTTTCTCTCGTGCCTGCTCGCTCTGTCAGCTCTTTGAATTATTCAGGTCTCGTTTGCGGCACGTGAGCGCCGGGGCTAAAAATAGCCCAAGCTTCTAAAAACAGCAAGGGGCGACGTCCTGAATTAGAGCAACACGCTCAATTATGTATGGGTGTGCGGCAAAAAATAGCAACAAAGAGGAGGAAGTTTAAAAAAAAAAGGAAAAAAGGAAAAAAAAAAAAAAACAGAGGAGAAAGCAAAGGACTGTGAAAGAAGAAAGGAGAATGAAGTAGAGAGGGTGCAGAGAGAGCAAGAGTGTGTGTGTGTGTGAGAGAGAGATAGACAGAGAGTGTGCGTGTGTGTGAGAGAGAGAGAGACAGACAGAGAGTGTGTGTGTGTGTGAGAGAGAGAGAGACAGACAGAGAGTGTTAGACGGAGAGTGTGTATGAGAAAGAGAAAAAGAGAGTGAGTAAGTGTGTGTGAGGGGGTAAGGGTGTGAGAAAGAGAGAGAGTGTGGTGTGAGTGAGTGTGTGTGTGTGTGTGTGTGTGTGTTTGTGAGAGAGAAGCAAGGGAAGGGGTGTGAGAAGGGGGGGGGGGGGTATGAAGGAGGGAGGTGGAGGCGGTTGGATTCTAAAGATGTCTTTAAGGGAGTCACCCAATCAAATTGCTGAGTAAGTGCTCCAGACAGGGCCGTCCCTGGGGAGCGACAGTCAGGGACGAGGGGCCACAGCTGTGGCAGAGCAGAGAGGAAACGCACGGCGCCAGACTACACTGACTGCCCTAACACCACCACCACCACCACACACACACACACAGAATGTAACCAAACATTGACTCAAACTCACAAAGCTCTGCCCACAATCAAAAATCAAAATTTACAAAAGCACACCTGAGCACACACACACACGGGTGCACTCTCATTCTCTCTCTCTCTCTCTCTTACACACACACACACACAAACAGTGCTTAGCATTGAATACCATTAACTGCTTCATCCGGCACCATTGTGTATGATACTATCAGCATATAGAATCATCTCAGTTGAGAAGGTGTTAGGGAGTGGTCTGTGTGCGTGTGTGTGCGCGTGTGTGTGGTTTTTTTTTGGGGGGGGGGGGGTAGCTCTGAAAGCCTCTCGCTAATTCCTTTTGTATTTCTGGCTCCATCACCACTGACAGACACATAAAGCACAAACTCTGTGTCAACCAGAACCCATTACTTGGAATGATCAGATAATCACTAATAACTGTGGAGGAGATAATTGCAATTTTTTTCAATCCGCTTGTCACAAGACGCCCCTCTCTCTCTCTCTCTGATCTCAGATCTGTTCCTCTGTCCAGTGCACATCAGAGAGGCCTGGGCATAGTGCCCCACTGGCTCTAATGAGGCTGGAGGGCTTTGCTGCTGTTGGCTGGAGCTGTAGCCAGACTAACTGAAGATGGCTGCCCTGCATTGTGGATGCCACCTCTGGCACTGGCCTGACCTGTTTACTTCCCCTCCTTTCTTTGTTTGTTTGTGCGTTTGTTTATTTGTTTTTCAGTCTGTCGGCCTGTTTAAAGCTCCAGCTTAGATCTCAATTAATTAGGGGTCTACATGAAAAAAAAAAAAAAAACAGATGGAAGCAGGTGAGGCTCCCCTGGATTGGCAGCCGTGGATAAATGGAGAAACACACACACGCACGCACGCACGCACACACACACACACACACACACACACACACACACACACACACACACACACACACACACACACACACACACACACACACACACACACACACAGCCTCATTACAGCAAATTGCATTCGTTCAGCACTGGGGTTTTAATTAGCCCAAACAACAACAAAAGAGTGATTATGTGAGCATGCAGATGTCACAAACATGGCTGCAGCGCCAGTGTGAGTGTATGTGTGTGTGTGTGTGTGCGTGTACTCATGTGCATGTGTGAAGTTTGTGCTGGAACAGGTGGTCAGTGCTGAACATCACCACCACCGCACCAGGACAAGGGAGGTATCCTAAGCTGCTCTCAGCGGTGTGTGCGTGTCTGTGTGTGTGTGTTACTTATTCAGCAGTGTGTACGCCTCTGAGTGGGATGTAAGGGCAGGCTTGAATCACTGAAGGGAATACGTGTGTGTGTGTGTGTGTGTGTGTGTGTGTGTGTGTGCATTTCTAGATGCATATATTTCACACTGACTTGTCTGCACCTGTGTTTAACAAAGTTATGATTACTACCTATTTCAACACCTCTCATCCATTTCATGTTTCCCCCCCCAAAAAAAATACTCCAAATATCCAGACCACCATTAGCTTAGAGTCAGAAGTTACAATGTCATTGAACAAATCTGCGTAAGTGGGAATGTCACATTACATCACAATATAAACTTTTCAATGATCTTCTGTATCAGCCTTCCCCTTATAGAACACAGAACATAACAAAAGTTTAACAAAAGCTCTGCTTTTACCCTTTCTGGTTACACGTGTGGGTTCAACACATCTAATTACATATATTTTTTTTACAATCAGTTCAGCCACAGGGCTGCTGTGTG
Organism: Tenualosa thibaudeaui; assembly: GCA_027481765.1. Taxonomy (NCBI): domain Eukaryota; kingdom Metazoa; phylum Chordata; class Actinopteri; order Clupeiformes; family Clupeidae; genus Tenualosa; species Tenualosa thibaudeaui. Next base: position 10,215,931 of record JAIFZK010000011.1, read on the forward strand.
GGAGCTTTTCTTTTGAGAAATATGTTTTGTGCAAGTATCGATAACTAACTGAGATTTTTCATCGCAGTACTGCAGCATAGTTTTTTTTTATCACTAATTAGTGTAAGGACTAAGTAGTCCATGAAAGAGAATGTAATCCACAGAGATGTGAAGGACTGGCCTTATAAATGCATGAAATAAACATTTAAAGCATCCACTGTACACTCCTTAAATTGAACAGACTTGCTGTCTCAGTTGTGTTTGATTTGAAACAGTTATCCAAGTAAACACAGTGGACTATGTGCTCATTGGTCAAACATCCAATCGAATCCAGCGCCACAGGCACATCACTTTGACCACTGATTGTAGCTCACACAGATAGATAACTAAAGGCCAGGCTTTGGCTCGTTTCATCCACTTGTCCCTCCTGTGTCCTCCTTTTCACCAGGCTTTTTGGCAGAACCACCACCTACTCAGTACATCTGACCCAGGGAGAAAGAATGTGACTGCAGTGCCAAACGTTGGCATTGGAAAGATCAGACCAGAACTCATGAGTCATGAGTCAACTTTCAAATCACGTGGCCGTCCATTATTTAAAACCCGTTTGATTGGCTTGATCGATTAAAGCTTCCAGCAACCAGCTCACCCATTCTGATTAGCGACACTGTTGAATATTCTGTATTGCCATTGTGTATTGTATTGTCATTTCAGTCATGTGTCATGCTCTGAAATGGGTACAGTTGAACAGGCTTGGTTGTTGATCAGCCCCTGTGGGCAAAACCTCTAGCACAAGGAACTGAACCCCCTGTGTGCATCTGAAATGGTCTATGGCAGTGTCTCCCCCCTCTCTCCTCTCAGCCAAGGCTTTGGTGTAGCATGTGCTGATAAGAGCCCAGTAAATAAAGCAGGGGTGGCTATCTGATGTTTTAGCGTCCTTGCTAATGGTCCAAGTGGACAGGACTAATGCGCTGATTGTACGAGTCCTCGGTTTTCACTGCAAGCCATGATTCATGACCTGAGTGAACCATCCCTCCTGACCTCTGTCAATTGCAGCCACAATATTGAGCCAAAATATCCACACACACAACAGAGATGGACAGTGGCACATTGAGACAGATCTGTGACAGGGCTGATTAATGACTTAAACGATTCCCATATTGACACTGTTAAACTCAAATCTCCTCCTGCCCACAAGTATGTCTATCGGCAAGTTCCTTCACATCCAGTTGTTTTATTTGTGTAATCCCAGATAATGATATCTTTTACATTTACTGTACATTTCATTTATCTGTTTAGTAGATTACCATGGGTAAACCCAAACTGCTTGTGAAATCTCAAATGCCATTGAGAGTGGATCTGGCATCAAATCATTAACTTCACCTTTCCAGAGACTTAACCTGAGAAATTAACCTGAATTAATCTGAAAATTTACTTAAACTTGCGCATTAAACTCCTACCAAATCATTTCCAAAGTGCAGCAGACCTGCACAAACCTGCACTATTCTTTGGTACAACAGTTTTAATTGCAATTATTTACTCAATAACAGGGAAAAACACTTGTTGTACTAAATGCACTACAGGGTCCATATTGCCCAAGCTCCTTCATACAGCATCATACAGAAATTCTTTGCTGCTTTCTTGTGTTTTTTGTCTTGTGATCTTTTTGTCCTGGGATCTTGTCTTGTTTAGTGTTATCAATGAAGTTGACTAGACTAGACTAGACAAGACTTGATTAGACTTGACTAGACTTGACTTGAGATTGCTGAATAAACAACTGCGGGTTGGCTCCAGGGTTTCTGATGATTTGGAAAATCGACTGCAATGGGCTTGAGTCTGGAACAGACTTGTAGAGCGAATTCAAATTTCTGTGCCAATTTGCTTGGTTTCACCCAGCCACAGTGTTCAGAGCACCTTGAATAATGACTTGTACTTTACATGAACTAATTATAAAATACTTCCCAGAGGCAATTCCTGGGCAACATATGCATGTTTTGTTTGATGTCACAAACGAAGTATGAGTATGAATCATATTTTTGTCTGCCGACATTTTGAAAGGGCAAAAATACACTTTGTTACTGATTTTTGTCTTTCTGTTCTAAAACAAGTCAATCATGTGTTGATTCTGATAGTGTTTTGCTGTTGTGTGTTTAGCGGGGTCTGGTGAGTAACTGTCATGCATAAAAAAATACTAAAATTTATGCATAAAAAAGGAATTACTGATGCTTAGGATATGAAATTGTGTGACCAATATGTTTCTACATTTTAAATAACCAAACTAAAGGTATCCACACAAACACATTGCTCAGAAAATCGCACTCACAGACATTCGTGACATGTGAAAACACTCAACACTCTTGATCCATTGTAAAGACATATGGTCTAGATTACCGAGTCCAGTGTCCATTACATGGTCCAAGTAAACACAATATGTTCCAAGTAAACACAATATGTTCCAATCAATTCAATTGTGGTATTTGACAATAAGCTACATACATGCTGATGATCTGCATCAATACAATGAACTGGATAATAGCCTACAAAGGGAAATCAATACAAAGAACAGTGACTCCCATAGCTGGCTTATACCCACATTGCAAAAAGAAGCACTGCTCGGCTGATCTGTGGCCATGGGGACTATATGCTTCTGTAAATCAAAACCAGAGTGTGTTTAATGTACTCCGAGCAATTAAATAAGCAGTGTTGAGCAATACAGGCTGTAGTTTTGCACCGGGAGTAAGATAATAAATCCCTTGGACAAAAATGATGGGTCGACCCAACATGAGTTAGATGCGCTTACAGGAGCAGAAAAAAAAGTCAAACGGAAAACCCACTTACTGATGGCATTTAGGGACAATTTCATCCATATTATTTGTGCAGGGTGTTTGTGTGTGTGTGTGTGTGTGTGTGTGTGTGTGTGTGTGTGTGTGTGTGTGTGTGTGTGTGTGTGTGTGTGTGAGAGAGAGAGAGAGAGAGAGAGAGAGAGAGAAAGAGCAAAAGAAAGAGAGAGGCGGGGTTAGGGCATTCTGAAGGAGAGCAATACAGCAGAAGTGTGCAAGATAGAGTATTTTGCTGAGCTCAACCTGTGTTACAAAGACAGGCCATGGTTGTGTGCTACTCACTGCCTTTGTCTTGCATCTCCATACAGCTGTGCTCCAGACAGAGACACTAACACTACAAAACTGTCACCAAAGGCAGCAAGTTCTATCTATATGTTCAATATATAAACATGAAAACAATATTTACATAGACAGCAAAATAAATCAGGCAAACACAATGGCACGATAATCAGCTGTTTCCCCATTTTCCCATACAAACCCCCCCCCCCCCAAAGCTGGAGCCCCAGCCCGCTGCACCACTCCTGCTCATCAGCATGGCACGATGACGCCCCTGCAAAATGTCACCGTATTGAGTGCTAAAATAGCCAAACGCGCCGATCAATTCATTTGTGTTTGTTTATCTGATTTCGCCGCCCCTCGTTGGCAGACAAACAGCCGCTGCTGGCCACCTAATAAAGAAAGGAGCCAGAGTGCAAGGGGCTAATGGCTTGTGAGATGGATGGCGCTCTCGGAAGCTGATTAACAAATGAACGAATGCATGAAAACAAAAGTGCAAGCGAGCAAACGAACGACTGTACATGTGCCTCTTCTTATCATTACGGGTGGATGGGTGGTGGTGGTGTGTTTGTGTGTGTGTGTGTGTGTGTGTGTGTGTGTGGGGGGGTTGTTGCTCATTCTCTGCAGGGGCCATAGGAGGACAGGGGAGGTAGGGGGTAGGATAGGATGAGGGGTGGTGAGTGTATGCATGTAGGTGTGTCAGTGGGGAGCAAAGTAGAGGCGAGGTGAGATAAAGTAACAGGCTGGAGGCTGAAATATTTGTAGATTAATGAGGTGAATGACAGGAAGTGTGCTGAAATGAGCTCTTAAATACAGAGGCTGAGATGGAGAGAAAAAAGAAAGAAAGAAAAAAAGAAAGAAAACAAAAAAAAGAAAATGTACTGCTCGCACTTCTTGCTACTCCTGAGTTTCCTGATTTTTCTTTTTTCCTCTTCACTTCAGTCTCTTCCTTTAATGTTACTTTTCTCTCTCTCTCTATCTCTCTCTGTCTCTCCACAATTCAAAACACTGTTATTAGGAATTGCTGATGGCTCCCAGCTAGTGGCCCAATCATCATTACCATGATTACGCAATTAGGCATCAGAGAAAAAAGCAATACTGGCCGACCCTGCCAGACGCCAGTGGCTCTTAATCAGGACTCACAGGGGCTGAACCATGGCTCTGAATCCCCTGCTTAAACTCCTGAGTCACACTCTCTCACTTACACTGCCACCGCTTTCTGGTCAGCCCATGGTCTTCAATACTGGAACCCATGGTCTGGACTCTTGCATTGAAATACTCTTCCACTTGTTCTAGATGGGTACTGAACCTTTATGCCTCTTTATGTCTTGTTCCACACTAACAAAGAATTAAAGCCCCGTAGTCCTCTGGAATAGTACAGAACTCAGATCTTTAGTTTGCTGAAATTCACGTTTGGGCTGTCAAATTGTTGAATATTTACTGAACATCACCTTTACCAAACCCCCAAACTTACACCTTATCTTAATCATACACTGTTTTGGACCGCGTCAACAGAGAGTTTGTTTGCATGCAGAGAATTTGTGGTCTATGAGACAATCTGAGTAAAGTGTGACCTGCTGAACTGCCTCTGCAGTGCTTCTAAATTTAACTCAAAGAAGAACAGTGACCTGAAGTGCCCTTCACCCTTTACTGAACAATAAATTCCACACTGCTCGCTTGATTTGAGTATCTCTCTGTGTGTGTGTGTGTGTCTGTCTAGCCTTCCCCCACCATTTCATCAAGAATCTCCCTTGCTCTGCTTCTCCCCTGTGCTGAATTCCATTCGCCCTGCAGTGACCTTTAACTGTGCTCCATCTCCTGGGGTTCTGCGGCCTAAAGGCAGATTAGCGACACCATTCCTCAACAGTTGAAGTGCTTAGAGTACAGGCATCTGTCAATGACAGGCTAGGTTAAGCCTAAACCAGCGATAAAATAAAGCAAAAAGGAGCTTGCTGGTGTAAGACACTATACAGCAGAAGAAATCTCACAACTTCAGCGAGACACAGGGAGCGAGACAATAAATAACAGAAGGGGGGGGGGGATCTTTTGATCAATCTTTTGATCACTTCAGAAAGTGTTGGAGAGAGCCCATCTGCCTGTGGCTGGCATGGGTAACAACATGGTTTTTGGAGTGTAATAGACACCACACATCCACCAAGCAAGCTGCGGTAGGTGGGGATGGGGCTGGGGGTTGAGCATATGCCCCAGGCAGGCAGGGAGCAGACGGGAGCGGACGAAAGTGCGAGCACAACACGAGACAAGACGTAGCTCAGACACGCCACATGACTCCGTCAGTGAGGCAATGAGTGGAGAGCAAATGAGTGGAGAGCACAAGCTTTGACGCACGGATGGTTTCCTGATTTTTTTTTCACGAGAGCAGAGGGCTGATGGGGATGTGCAGAGCCTGTTGCAAATCCATAGGCAAAGAAATCTCCTGATTTTCTCCCTGTTTTTATGACTTTTTGGTCACGATTCAAATGACTCTAGATGACAAATGAGCTTGGGGCTAAGTTTCTTAGGTAAGACTTTTCTAACTGAAAACTTTTTTTATGGTCCATTACAGGACTCTTGCCTCAGGATCATCACTGCCTCTATGGATGAGAGTATGACTGCATCCAACATCCCCTTCTTAGCAATAAGCCCTGAACCCTTAAAGACACAGCTAGCCTAAATCAACTTCATGGCTGATTTATCCTACTCAAGCCTTTAAGGTTCAGGGGTCAGGATTATGGGGGCAATGGAATTCAGTCTATAAGTGCATCTGCACAAAGATCCACAGGTCTGCCAGAAATAATGTGGTGACGTGGAAACCCAGGACTGCATTTCCATATGGCTACTTCTGAGTCACAACTCACGGTGCTGAGAGAAAAGGAAAAGTTAAAAAAGTCTGGTTCGTTCATTTAGTGATGATCACAGCACTTTGGAGAGAAGCAGCTGCAAGGCCTTGTCCGCTCACGTCTCACTTTGACGCCCAAGTGCAGGTGACTAAGCTCCTCATCTGCTGTGTGTGTTAGAGAGAGAGAAAAAAAGAGAAATGGAGAGATAGAGGGAGGGATGGATGAGAGAAAAGGAGAGTGAAATGGTAAGAATGAAAGAATGAAGGTTGTGCTTATTCGTGACCCCCCTGAGGAAGCGCTCTCTCAACATTTCTCCTGTAATGTACTGGTGCATGGCCCATTAGCACTCTACAAAACGTAGCTGAGGCACAGGTTATTTGAGGATAAAAGTGATGGATGGGACCACACACGCACACACACAGCCTACCATGCACACCACTCAGCATGCCTTACAGTAATGTCCCCCCACAAGTAATTGAATTTCATCACCTGGAGTGTGGACGGTGTCTCAATCAATCTGGCCGGACAGACGAAACGGCAGCGGGCGTATTTGTTTCGTGTGCTGGGAGGCCATTCCTATTAGGGGATAATGGAGGCCCCCATGCTGCTGAAGATGACAAGAACCTTTTGCTATTTTCCGGACATGGTGGGACTAACAGCACAGCTTTCTGGAATAGACGGACAGCAATGACTCAACAGGTCAGAGTGGAGGACGTCGTGATGAGCCAAAAGCTGTATTGCCGTCTGAGAGAAGACTGCTTTATTAAAGGCTAAACATAACAAAGAGACACTTGGTGAACTGCAGGTGCACCATCTTAGGTGCTCAACTTTCAAGCATCTCCAGCATCTCTCTCAGCCAGTGGAGTGGCTGATTAGCAATGCAGCCCACGGATCAAAACTAATTCACATATTCATTTGCAGCCCTCCCTCATCTACTCAACGCTGTATTATTCACATTTGTACTATTCGGAGGAGCTAAGGCAGGTAATTAGGAATGTGAAACTCCATCTACTAATGCCCTCTGTACACACACCCACCCACGCACAGAACACACACCAACCCACAGACAGACGCAGACACACAAACACACACACGCCCTTGTTTTTCTGTAGGGTCTGGCTGAGTGGCAGGGGTCCTCATTACCTCTTAGGGAGCAGTCACTCAGACTCCTGGGGAGAGAGGAGGCAAACAGTCTTTACATGGTACCCCTCGTTCCCTCCCCACTCTTTACTTACCCCAGCTTTAGACCCCTATGTTGTGTTATGGCTCCTTATTAGGACACTAGCACACACACTTGGGTCTTTCCCAACACTCTAATTAGGGTAGAAGTGTGCATCAGGATGGTGACAGATTGTGGATATTGTGGCTGTTGGATACTGAAACACGTGCTGAAGTGAATCTGGGACCAGTAAATGAATCTCTGTTACGACAGTAACCACTAGGGCTGCAACCAATACAGTGACTGTACTATGAGGTGGTAGAGGTGTTGTTTGGAAACCGTGTTGCAGGTTGCAGGTGTTGCAGGTTTGAGCCCTGCTCTGCCTGACCCCATCAAAGTGTCCTTGAGCAAGATGCTGTACCCCAAATTGCTCCTGATGAGCAGGTTGGCACCTTGCATGACAGCCTCTGCCACCGGTGTATGAATGTGTGTGTCACGGGTGAATGTGAGGTACACATTGTGAAATGCTTTGAGTGCTTGTGGGAGTACATAAATGTAGTCATTTACCATTTACCGTTACAACTGTACAGTAGATAGGAGTGACATTTGACCTGTACAGCAGACATGGGAGAGGGCTATGATCTTCAAGAGATTTATGGAGAGAGTGCCTTGCTCGTCACCTGTGGGAAGCCAGACAGGAACAAGGACATTAAGAAATGACACATCACTATGAGATAAGTGACATAAAACAAAAACTGGCCCTAACTGAATTAAATGAAGCATGAAGCAGCTGGTCAAGAGGACAAAGATAGGGGGGATACCTGGGACTCACTTGTTAAAACTCCTCCAAATTAGCCTACTTACGCACTCCAAATAGTCAAACTAATACATTTTATTACTTGCAGGCTCACCCACACACACACATACACACACACTCTCACACAATGGCAAACGGTTGAAATCTAATTAAAGCCCATGAGCAACCAGGAAGTTGCATAATGATAATGTGCAAATTAATTCATGAATGAATTCAAAAGCCTCACGCCAACCCATTTATTTATTCATTTATCACTCTGACTCCCCGTATCTTCAATAGCCACATATAGCAGAAGTCAAAGGCGGGTGCCACTCAATCATATTTATTGGACTTGCGTGTACACACAACACTTCACCTACTGGTTTGCATACCATATCACTGCATCATGTATGAAATGAAACAAACAATACATAAATAAATAAACAAATGAACAAATAAACCAACAAACACCAGCAGAGTAGATAGGCCATCAAAGAGTGTCATCGCAAGCAGGCGGGATTTATGCATAATGCATTTTTCTCTCAGGTAGCGGGGAAGCTCGTTGGGACCGATGGCGTGGATATTAAAGTTCACCAGTGACAGCGCCGTAGGCCAGATCTGTATCACTGAGGACACTGCTTTTACAGCAGCCCCCCTTACACCTGGGCCTCAAGACCCCGAGATAAAACAAGAGACGGGTAGAGGGCCTTATCTAACAACACTTCAAAGCGTCCGGCCCCATAAGAGGGACGCTGTGTTCTCTTGAAGAGCGTCCACTCCAGACACACGCTTACTCACTCACTCACTCACACACACACACACACACACACACACACACACACACCTGAACTGGACCTCCTGTCGCCTGTCTGAGGATCTGACCAGACTCATTAAAACAGAAAAGGGAATGGGGGGGGTTGTTCCATCTACTCGATTTCATTAGGACCGCCTAAGATAACGTCTACGCTAACATGACGTGGTGCTCAGTAAGGAAGTCTACAGAAATGACTGCCAGCCCCTAACACTTTTGCTGATCCCAACAGCTATTTTTGCTGTGACTGATCTGTGTCGGGTTTGCGAATCTTTGTTTGTGTTTGTTTGCCTTTTGTCCCCCTCTCACCAGTAAACAACATGCTGCGCTGTGGGGAGGTGGCAAATTACACACAGCACTGGGGATTAATCATCCACCAATCTGATTTGATCATAAAAACAGATGCATGAAGATTCCTTCTATAAAAAGCTAGCTCTACAACACCACCATTTCATGTGAAGATATATATATATATATATATAAATAATTAGAAATAAAGCACTGCTGGCCCAGCTGCACACTGAGCTAGCATGGTCATGAGTGGGTGCAGCTCCAGAGAGATCAATGGTGAGAGTGTGCTTTTCTACATCAATCTATTGCATTCTGGATGCATTTGGCTATTAAACAAACCTGTGGCCATTAAGGGGCACTATGGAGAAATGGTAAATGGAAAAAATGGCTGCATTTACATAGTGCTTTTCTACGCCTACAAGCACTCAAAGCATTTTACAATGTGTGCCTCACATTCAACCATTCACACACACATTCACACTCCAGTGGCGGAGGCTCCGGGAGCAATTTGGGGTTTAGTATCTCAAGTAGTTGCTCAAGGGCACTTCGATAGGATCAGGCAGAGCCGGGCTTGAACCTGCAACCCTCTGTCTACCGAATGGCACCTCTACCACCGGCACCACCATCGCCTGTTCAGCCCTGTATAACACAGTTAACAAATAGAAAAGCTTAACCAACAATCCATTTATTTCCATCATCACAATGGTCAGCTCTCAATGCTTCACTGAGCTTGCTTAGGCCATTGTAACAAAGTAGACAAACTTGATGTAAACGAGACGAGAAACAAGATCTGAGCAAACAAGCAAACAAGATCAGTCCAAGTACTGTCCAGGACAGAGACAGGCAAGGGACACGGACTGGGGAGTTGGTGGGACCATTGGGGAGCCTCGGCTGGGGAAGCTTCAGTCAGCGCTGGCCTTTTAATGTGGAGCTGTGGAGCCGGAGCGTTTCATTATGGGAATTTTGACTATCAGACGAAGCATATGCTGCAGGGCATATACCCAGAGGAGAGGTGGGTGGGGTGGGTGGGAGGCGGTAGGGGGATGAGGGCAGCGGAAGCAATGGCAGCAGCAGCCGGAGCACACACACGCTCATCAGAGCACAGAACACGAGTCAAACCTGGAGTACCATCCAAAGCTGCCCCCAGATGGATTTAATATGAAAGTAATACAGTTACACTGTGACAAGGCCAAATGAGAGACAGATGAAGCCAGAGAGAGAGGATGGAGAGAGTGAGAGAGAGAGAGACAGAGAGAGGGAGAGAGCGAGGATGAGAAAGAGAGAGAAAGCAGAGTGAGAGAGGATGGAGAGAGTGAGGGTGAGAAAGAGAGAGAAAGCGGAGTGAGAGAGGATGGAAAGAGTGAGGATGAGTAAAATGGGGACAGAGAAAAGGAAAATGCCTACAGCTCTATTACGATATAATGGCCACAAGTAAAAGGAAAAAATGTAATTTCTTTGAACAGAAATAAAAAATCAGCTCTTTTAGTAGAGCTCGGACATGAACGGATCTGACATAACAGGTAATGAAGACGCACAACAAAGTGATTCAGACACCGCATCACTAGAGGTTGTGACCTCAAAGCGGCGTCTTTTATCAGGAACCTTGTCGCTCAAGACGACATGAGTAGGCTGTCAGTCATACAATCTCCCCTGTTCCCACAATAACTTATTCATGCCAGGCCCAGAAAACCACACAAAGGCGCGCACGCACACACACACACACACACACACACAGCTGACTCAGGCTGAGGGGGCTGTCTCCACACGTCCCTGCTGCGTTGGTGGTCCCAGTTGGCACAGCGGGTGCCAAGACACCATACCCTGCTACTCCATTTCCCCAACACACACACACACACACACACAGGCTTGCTTGCCCATATATGCAGATGCACACCAACGCACATGCACGTAAACACAAACACACACACGTAAACACACAGGCAGAGGATGAAAAACTGTGCCACTTCCCCAAAACCGCAAAAGGTTTCTCCACTGTTGTCTTCAAGAACTTCTCCAGAGAACTAGTTTTGGATTTTGACATGAAGTATATCTCACATGTTAATGCACACATTTGATGCTCACGTCCCCCAGTCTGACATAGGCTGCTGTATGTGGCAAAATGAAAATGCTGTCTTAAAGCACTCTGTGCTTGTACACAGGGTCACACACCATTGGCTGAAACATCAACATGAAGATATGAAATATAAAGTAGGTTCAGAGAGTTTTAGATGTGGTGAGACAGATAATCACTCACACACACACACACACACACACACCTCTACTAAACAACATGTCTATCCATCCTGCATCCTGTTCTGTCACACACTGCCAAACTCTGATCTCTGAGCAGCCTCAAACAGCCTTTTTTTAACAAAAAGCTCCAGTTGGCCATGACACACACTGAATGTGTGTGTCTGTGTGTGTGTGTGTGTTTGTGTAGGCTGTTGCTCTATGCTCCACTGGCTTGTCCTCTGCCAACCAGTGGGATCCAAGCAAACTGAAGGTTATACAAATGTGTGCAACTATGTGTATATATGTGTGTGTGTGTGTGTGTGTGTGTGTCTGGTGTGAGGGTCTTGGCTGAGGGAATCACGCTTGGTTGAAGAGGCAATACAAAGGACCTTCTGGCCACACCTCCAACTTACACAAGCTCTGTCTCTTTCGCTCTATATACCTTCATCTTTGTCTCACACACACACACACACACACACACACACACACACACACACACACACACACACACACACACACACAAACACATACACATACACATACACCATTTAGCATCATCAGCACCTGCGGTCAAGCAGAAGTTACATTGACACTGTTGGTATGACTGTGGCACATTTAATGGACAAATGAAACTCACTTGGCTTAACAGTAAGAGAACCAGGTCTCCTTCCTATGTAAGCCTCACATCTCAAACCAGCAGTTTATCGCTTCACTATGAGGTCAATGCACCCATCCCTTGCCCCCAAACAGACAAACAAACACACACAGGAAACAACCCTTTTGAATGGGTGCACCCTGTTGGCTTGACACAATGCTAATAGCCTTCTTATTATGGACAAACCAGAGAGAGTGCTGAGGGAGAGGAAATTGTGTGTGTGTGTGTGCGTGTGTATAGCTCTTTTAATAAGTCCCACTGAAGCTTCAGTCAATGGGAATCCAATCCAGAGCTCAATGCTCTTGTACGTGTGTGTGTGTGTGTATGTGTGTGTGTGTAGTCCAGTCAAAGCTGCGGTGAGAGGCTAGTAAGTGGGAGGGGAGGCGGTCAAGGCTAAAATCTCTATTAAAAAGACCCAGCGGAGAGCTGCTGGAGTGCTGTGGAAATGAAGGCTAGGTGTGAGCTCCCCTGGCAAGGTGGGGTTATGGAGGCTTATCAGTGTGTGTGTGTGTATGTGTGTGTGTGCCACTTAATGGATGAGGGAGATGAGAATCTCTAAGGTGGGGAATCTACTGCAAAACCAATATTCACATACGTATACACTCTCTCTCTCTCTCTCTCTCTCTTTCACACACACACACACAAATACAGAGTAAAATGTCTGTCAATCGCTAGTCCAACCTCACCTCTGTCCTAACAGTGCACCATCAGACAGCAATAATTGAACTTCACATATTGATAGTGTGGCTCCCTCCCATTACTGTACTGTATATAAACTGACCTTTAACAACAGCAAAACACACATGGCATACAACCTAGCACCTGCCTGTAGTAAAATGATGAAAAATCATCAATCAATGAAGCTGGAAAAAGGCTGCTAAACGAATTGGCCTATAGTTTCCCACAGAGATAGAAAACAGAGGGAGCTGGAGGAGACTGATGAGGACTGTACAGGAAGGGTGACTGGTTTTTAAGATGCTCCGAGATGCATCTAAAGCAAAAGCCAAAAGCTGAGAGGAAACACCACCAAGAGACAAAAGAACAAGAGAAAAACAGCCACAAGGAGGAGTGACATCTGCTGTTTTCCAACAGGACACTTTGGAACCGGAGCCAGAACATTCCCTCGCTGGGATCCTCAGATCAGAAGGACGCCAATGGAACCGTCTAGAAGCAGCAGCTGGTCTGGCCCCAGTTAAGCTACTGAGCCGTTAACGTCTAGCCCACTGCTTATTAGAAGAAACAGGCATCTTCATCTGATCACTGGAAGATAAAACAAGCCACTAATTTCTCTTCATCCATCCCTCTTTCTGCTTCATTCCTTCCATCCTTCTCTCTCTCTTTATCTGTTGCGCTCTCTCTCTGGTTTATGCCTACCATCCCTCTCTCTCTATCTGTTGCTCTCTCTCTCTTATTCATTCTGAGTCTCGGTCAAATGAATTCACCCTTTTGCTTCATTCTTCTGAGTCTCTGTCATCCCTCTTCTCTCTGAGGAAAGGCAGAGCTTTGAGTCAAGAGTCACAGGGATGAATTGGAGGTCAAAAGGAGGTGCGGTGCCCCTTTGGGGCTACAGCCTGGCCTCTATGTGGCACTGGTGAAAAACCAGGCTAGGAGGGGAACAATAGTGACAGAGTCAGGCCCCAGGACAGGGATTGGGAGGGAGGGGAAGAGAAAGAGAGAGAGAAAGAGAGAAAGACTTCCATAGTGATGGCCACACAATGGCACTGTCAGTGGACAATGTGCTAGCAATGCTTAGAAAGAGAAAGAGACGGAGAGAAAGAGAGGAGACGAGAAGAGACGAGACAAGCAAGGGTTGATTCTCATAAAAAGCCAAACTCACAAGCTGAATGACACTAATTTGAAGGCAATATGCAGTGTACTCACAGAGAGCGTACAAAATAAATGTCATAGTACGAGACTATGGTAGAGACTATGACAAGACCTTTTCCGGACCATTCCACACAGATGGGGCACAGCAGGGGTAAAAACTGACATGGTCTCAGCACTTACCTCAAAGGCAGAGTTTGCAGTCCTAGTGAAAAGGTTGATCTCTTCCACTGAACTCCTAAAGAGACGTGTTTGTTACAGGAGCTTTTAAGGGCCCAGGTTGAACCACTATGATTGTTTCCACTAAGTGGAGAACTAATGGACCATTGAAGAGCAACACGCTAAATTTGACAAAATACGTGTTTTGAATTAGAATCATGGCCCTCACCTTTAAAAGGCAGCTAAATACAAACAGTCTCGCAGTACTCTTCTAGTCATTAGTCTTGCTGTTGCTAGTGCATTTAGGCAGGCTGGGCTGTTGCCATTTTGAAGTCGACACCTTTGTGATTTGGAGCCTTTCATGGGGCGAGGAGGGAAAAAGATCTCCAGTGGAGGCTTCAGCCATATGGAGCACAAATATGATGGGGTGTAGAGCTCAGGGATCGATCCACACGGGCCAGGACAACCAATTACTACCAACCCTGATGAGCCCACAGATACACACTCATACACAGGGACACACAGAGAGAAAGAGAGACAGAGAGAGAGAGGGAGAGAGAAAGAGAGAGAGAGTGAGGGAGGGATGGGGGCTCATGAAGAACAACTGAGGTAAGGAGGTAGTCTGAGTAAGGGAATATGAGCAGAGAAGGGAATAAAAAAAGAAGGGAAAGAGAGGTTAGGAGAGAAAGCCAGAGAGAGAAAGAGAGAGAGAATTATGGCCATCTGTATCAGGTTGCTTTAATTATATGGTTCAATCAATGGCTGCCATATTCAGGGACAGGTTTCAGCAGGAGTCAATGGCTCACACCACTGCATGAGGAGAGCCTGTGTGTGTGTGTGTGTGTGTGTGTGTGTGAGAGAGAGAGAGAGAGAGAGAGAGAGAAAGAGGAAGAGAGAAGCCCAGTTGAGCACAAAGAACCCAGACTCCATTGAAGACTGACTCCACAAACGCAACCTTAAAGCCTTTAGAGTTCAAACACATACGCACACATCTCCCATGACATCTGCTGCCTGCCTGTCTGTCTGTCACACAAAATGCATGCTAATCATTAAACCTTAGCACACATCATCAATGAAACAGGGAAGGTGACAAATGACTCATGTGTTAAGCTCGACATCATGAGTGGTATGCTGAAGACACCATTTAATAAGGCCAGCTGAGGTTTCTCCACATAGATTAACCAAATCTATCAATATGGAATATTACAACAGAAACCCTGTGGGAACAGCTATGACACTAATGATCGAACTCTTTAAACAGTGAATAACAATAACAATTATTTTGCTGGATATTATGTCAACGTATCTGGATGTGTATAAGGCAATCATTAACAAAATATGTAAACAAATAAAAGAAGACAAACAAGAGTGGATAATAAATCATGGGATCCCTGCCGATTCCTTTCTCGGACTCCAATCCCAGGAAGGTTTCTCGGAAGAATGACTGAGGGGAGAAGTGAGTGAGAAGACTGTGGATTTCAGGAGGAAGATGTGTTTGATTAATAGGGGGGGCATGTGTTGAGAGGCTGACTGGGTGATTGATTATTGCTGTGTGTGTGTGTGTGTGTGTGTTTGTGTGTGTCGGCTTGTATTTGACTGAGGCAGATGTGTCTCCTCTGACAAGCGCCCATCTGTTCCATATCACCACTACACAGCATGTGAACACATATAGATGTGCATGCGCGCACACACACACACACACACACACACACACACACACACACACACACACACACACGGACAAACTGTCACATACACACGACACACTCACCCCAAGCCCCTGTGTGTGTGTGCGTGTGCCAAATTGCAGGCGACTCACTACAAATACACGAGATGTACTTAGAGACAGTTTTCAGACGACATGACATGTTCCATGAGAGTACGACAGAGCAGATGCACACGGCTGTCAGTTGTCTCACACACTGCTTTTGTCAACCCTTGTGTCAAAGCTGATGCAACACTTCTGTCACCTATTGTTTGTGTGTGTGTGAGAGAGAGAGAGAGTGGTCTGACAGGCGCGTGTGGCAATTTGGTGCGAACTCAAAGGTCTGTCGGGAGAGTCGGGTTGAGGAGGGGAGGGTGCTGTCAACCCTCCTCTCTGTCCTCATAAAGTTTACGGGAGGTGCTGTCCTGAAGGAGACTAAATAAGTCAGAAGGTGCTTGAAGGAGAGAGTTTCATAAAATGCTACTACACATGAAAACACTGTTTAGACGATGACTGTGTTACACTTCAAACTTCCCATTAGATGCCAACTCTGATTACAACGTCATGCATTGTTCCAGGAAATTCAGGAGTGTATGCGTGTACAATTGTGCACACCGGCAGCGGCAGCAGCAGCAGCAGCAGCAGCAGCAGCAGCAGTGTGTGTGTGTGTGTGTGTGTGTGTATGTATGTGCGAGTGTGAATATGAGTGCATGGCTAAAAAGAAGAAGAGAAAGAGAGCAAGAGCAGGAACGAGAGAGAGAGTGAGAGAGCGAGAAAGCGAGAGTGTGTGTATGTGTCTGTATCACTGACTCAGTAATTCTGCGGAGACAGCTCTAGTTCATTAGCATTGCCTGGCCTGGCCTGGCCTGGCCTGGCCTGGCCTCACGCCGCCTCTCTACAGTAGCTACACTTGTAGCTTCATTAGCATAGAAAATCACTCCGGTGTGTGCATGTACATAGCCCAAAAACAATGCCGACCTGATAAAGCCAGGCTTAATAAGCTTTCAGAGAAGATACGGGCTGATCGATTCACCAGACAGCCAGTGTGCGTGTGTATGTATGTGTGTGTTGTGTTTGTGGGGGTGGAGAGATGCGGTCCTGGAGTACCAACTGCAGGGCCAAGTGCACCGTGTCACATCTTGGCATCGTCAGAGCGGTCCTTAGAGGTTTCGACAACGCTGACAAACACACACACACACACACGTGTGTGTGGGAGGGCATCGGCAAGGCCCGGCCATCTGCTGTTGTGACGTGTGTCAGGGTGCTGCTCGTCACAGACAGGGCTGTAGGGGTCAAGTGGCCGGTTGCTTGTGCCCCAAGAGCACAGGGGCTAACGAACGAGGCCAAAAACAAAAGGACAGCAAGAAACGTCTGTGTGTTTTCCTGAGAGTCTGGTGGGGTTTAAGTGAGTCAGTCATTGCCAAACTGTCCACACTGGTTTGGGCGGTAACCTTACCCTTGCTGTCTGTCTGCCTTCCTGTCTTCCTGCCTGCCTACCCGAGGAAATCAGAGTTACTACCAAAACCTACTACCAAAATCTCTGTCTTGTGTTATTAACACGTCTCTGTTGAACACCCACAGAGAGACGCAAGATTTGCTGGTATGCAATCATATTTCTCCTTGTCAGTAACTATCACCCCACCCCCCCTATACCTCATCAAGGCCCAGTAGGGGCTCTTGTGCAGGTGTAGGGTGTGTGTGCGTGTGTGTGTGTGTGTGTGTGTGTGTGTGTGTGTGAGACAGACAGTGAGACAGTGTGAGACCTTCTCAGCGGGCTGAAAAGGAAAGCTTTCTTGCTTTGGTGTTTCTTCTGGGAAAATGAATGGAAATGGCCGGGAGAAGACCTGGCTGAGATAATCATGATCTCAAATCTACACACACACACACACACACTCACACACACACCATCAGTGTTGTCATCAAGACATCAGCATTGTTTTCCTTCATAAAACATGTCTGCAAACGCCAACTTCATACATCATAATCACTGACATCACATTATGCAGACATGACAAAATGTCTGAGCAAATGACTGAGCAAAA
This sequence comes from Tenualosa thibaudeaui, assembly GCA_027481765.1. NCBI lineage: Eukaryota > Metazoa > Chordata > Actinopteri > Clupeiformes > Clupeidae > Tenualosa > Tenualosa thibaudeaui. The sequence goes on from JAIFZK010000011.1 coordinate 10,233,534, forward strand.
GCCAAAATAACTGAATTTAACTACCTTTCCTCCCATGTTTGACAATCTATTGTCGACATGTCTGGAGTCTGCAGTCACTCACACCAACTCACAGCAGGTAGCTGACCCTTGGTGCACTCTCTTCCTCCGCATCACTTGAGAACAATTTTTCCCTTGTTCCTCTCCTCTTTCTCCTCCCTCTCTCTGCCCATCCCTTACGGATGAGGGAACGATGACACTGTGGCCCCTCCATCAGTGTCATGGCTGGTGTGTGTGTGTGTGTGTGTGTGTGTGTGTGTACACGTGTTGGGGGGTAGGGGCAGTGGTTGGTGGAGGTAAGACTGGTGATTTATTTTCCTGCCTGTGAATCCGAATGGAGTGGGCGACAGCTGGCATTGTTTTGAAGGCATGATGAATGCTTCTCCAGTCATGCCAGCCCCTCAGCCAGTGACACACACATGCGTGCTAACACACTTACTCACTCTCCATGCCTTACACACACACACACACACACACACACACACACACACACACAGGAGGAGACCTGTCCAAGGAGGCCTTGAGCCCAGAAAAGAAACTCAGCCAACCCAACACACACATACACACACACACACTCTGTCCTTGGGACACTTCATCACTATACCGAGCTCAAATGGTCAAGCACACATGTCCAATGGATCAGTGGACACACACAAACACACACACAAACACACACATAGAGAGTGGGGAAAGCAGACACTAACCCACCACATGGTGGGGGTGGAGTGACCTCAGTCCCTTGATCATCTTGTTGCTCAGAGAAAGAACGGCCTGACCAGTGACTGGATTAGACTGGCTGATGGGCTCTCAGGGGGAGAGTGTGTGGTACTACGTGAGGCGCTGAAAGTACAACATGCATTAGACTACAGTACAAACACAGCAGTCACGGAGTAATTGCAGATGATTGAGCCGGTGGGCGAGCAATCCGTCTAAGATGGTCAGGAGAGAGGGGGAGAGACGCAGAGAGACAGAGAGAGAGACAGAGAGAGAGACAGAAAGAGAGAGAAAAAGAGACACAGATTTTTCTCTTCTGTGTTTGCACATAAATGTTTGTGAGTGTGTTTGTTGGGAGATTTGTATTCTTTCCTTTCCTCCTGGATGACACCACATGAATGTATCAATCTGTCCCTTCCTCTCTCTTTCCTGTTGTCCCGTGTGCTCCCCCTTGCTCAGTGCTGAGTCAGTGTGTGTGTGTGTGGTGGTCCGTCTGAGCACACATCACTTCATCTTGCTCAGCCACTCACTTTAGATCGGACTCCAGGGACTCAGTGTCAGGCCCACTCACCACAGATAGAAACACAAACACACGCACATACACACAAACACACACGTGCACACAGTCCTCTTGGTGCTCAGTCTCTCTTAATCCTTAATCCAATCCCAGCTCCTTCATTCTGATGTCCACCCCTTTCTGTTTGGTCCCTTCACTCAACCGTTGCCTTGTGTTTATGCTCCTCCTCTCCGTCCATCTTCCTCCATATCATCCTCTCCTACACTCATCTCACCCTTCCTCTTCTTTTTCTTCTGTCCATCCTTCTCTCTCTATCATTTCCCCTAACTTCTTTTGTCCCCCGTTCCAAGTTTACCCATCCCTTATTAACTCTGTCTCCATCCCTCCTTCCATCTCTCCCTTTCCCTCCCTCCATCTCTCCCTGGGATGGACGGCTCCTGGGTGGAGGCCTCAGAAAAATGAGGCAGATATATCAGTCTGGCCGGCTTCCCCGTGGCTCCTCCCCAGCGTCCATCCATCAGCGTGACGGGCAGTGTCTGACAGCACTCTAGCGCCGCCCCTGATTAATTGACAGCTCACACCACTGCGGCTGCCGCGTGCCTCTGATGTGCTGGGGCGAAGTCAGCACCTGCAGCGGGATCAGCACCCTTTGTGCCGACATGGAGTCATCTCACCACACACACAACATACACAACAACATACCTGTGCATACAACATACCTGTGCACACACTTACACACTAAGAACTACAAATTTGCAGTCTTCTGAGACTCCGACCTCACATTACAAACACTATCAAACACACCATCACACTATCAAACACTCCAAATCTCTGGGGACTGAGCGAGATATTTTCAATCCCACATCAGAGTAGCTCTTCATCAGATCATCTCAAACTCTGCTTGCTATTTCATCCTCTGACCCCATGCTGACCTTCCTCTACTCCTCCTCCGCCCATCTGGAAAGATGAAGAGCTGATAATGACCGCAGGTGCTAATTGCTTCGGTATGGGGATGGGTGGGGTTCACGTGAGCGATCAGGTGGTGTTTGGGCCATGACTGCCAGATGCCAGTGATGATCTACACGACTTCTGCGAGCTGGGAGAGATCATCTCATCAGCGACTTGATATCACCTCTCCCTGTGCTCACACACACACACACAATCGTACAATCACAGATTCTGACACAGATAACAAAAGCACACAAACAGAAAGCTGAGTTCAGTATCAGCCAACTGTGAAGAGGGACTACACTTTCATGCTTAAAAATACACAAAGCACACTGAAACATACAGTTGACACAAATTTTATGTTTCTTGTTTTTGTTACATGTTTTATGCTTCTTTATGCATCACCTGCTGATGCCTGTGGTAATTTGTGCTGTACCATTTCATCTTTTCATACAACAGATCACTGGAGTGTGTGTAATCTGGCGATAAAACACTTAAACAATCTTTTTTTTTTTCCTCCCAAAGACTGCTGGTGAAATTCTGGTGACTAAATGTGGCCTTGCCTCTCCCAATGCAATTTATTTTCCTCTCAGATCCTCAAACAAACATAAGCCTACATGCACGCATGCATACACACATGCAAACATGAACACACGCACACACACGCATGCACACACACACACACACACACACACACACACACACACAGAGTGAGTGAGTTACAAGGCTGTGTGCACCCCTCTCTCTCACTGAGCAGACAAATGAAAATCCTTTCACATAGCTCGCGCCACACAGCCCTGAAAGGGTTTAATAAATTTCCCCAACATGGGCAAAAGTGCAACATAAATAACAGAAAAGATCATTTCCCACCCAAACACAGCCTCCCAGAGCCTTCAATTACCTGCGCCGCAAGGAAGGCACCGTGGTTCTGTCTTTGGTAAAAGGTTTGGCCATGCAAGCACTCCTGATTTAGAAAGTCTTGATTTATAGCCCCGTGTCTAACTCCAAGCTCAGGAGATTCAGAGACTGTAGAAGATCACTTTGGGGTTGGGGGTGGGGGGTTCGGTCGGATCAGTCTGTTCTATGTTGTCTGTGCAATAGCAGTATTGGTGTTTAGTTTCCATTATCATGTTTCACCACCTTTACTGGGTAAAACTAACTGCGCCTGTTGAAATCTTCCTTACTCCTGTTACCACCATCACAGTCATCTTCCTCCTCCTCATTGCTGCACCATTGCATTCATCCTGCATATAAAAGGGGGCTTTCCTGTGCTTGTGTTTGCTCTCACATTTAAGGAGGTGATATTCTGTACTCCATCACGTTGCCAGTCTCCACCCGGTGTCTCCAGCCGACCACAATGAACAAAGTTACGCCCAAACTTCCAGCTGCCGCCTTGATGAAAGCCATTTGTTGTGATGTGGCATAGAGGATAACAGCACCAGAATGAACCCAACCGAAATGATAGCTGGTGACATCTAAGTGAACTAACATGAACTTGAGGGTGGAGGGATAGGCAGGAGAACCATCATTTACTTATTATATTTTTTTTACTCTACTCATTTCTTTTTCCTATGCCTCTTCCTCTATTTTTTTGATGTTGTGGTGGCACAGCTGCACCATGGAAATACAAATCTTTTAGAAATGTTCCCCTTTTACCAACTTGCAAAGTGCAAAACATCAATCTGATACTCTACTGCAGTGATTAATTCAAATGGCCTTTTCTTTCTAGTCCTTTCCACAGCAGCTTATACATAACTAACCTTGGCCTGTTTAAAATAAAATCCATTAGTCACCCAACTCCCACCCCATCTCCATGGAAGGGCCAGGTCACCTCAAAGTAAGTAAGTAACTTTGATTTATATAGCACATTTAAAACCAAAGTGCTTCACAATAAAAGAAATGAAAGATAAAAAATATATAGACACCTGTACTGACAGACAAGGCAGAGCAACAAAACAAAATATACGGCAATAAAAAATACAGATATAGGGCCTCCATCCCAGAATCTCCACAAATTTAATGGCAATTGAAGGCAAGTCTAAACAGATATGTTTCAAGTGAATTTTTAAACACAGACACTGATGATGCCGATCTGAGTTCCAGTGGTAGACTGTTCCTGAAATGTAAGGGCATAAACACTAAAGGCCCGGTCTCATTTCAAGGAGAGTCGTGACCATGGGACAATCAGCTGTCCCTGGGATGCAGATCTCAAAGCTTGTGATGGTGCATATGGGCTTAATAATCCATTATGTAGCTTGGAGCATGCCCATGTAAGGCTTTAAAAACTGTCAATGGTACTTCATATTGGATTGTGAACTTCACAGGAAGCCATTGTGAAGCTGCCAATTTGGGAACTATGGGAGCTATGTGGTCTCATTTCCTAGATTTTCAATAGATGACGATACATTTGCAGATCATCTGCATAAAAATGAAATTTTGTGTTTTTGAATAATTTGACATAGAGGAAACATGTTTAGAGAAAAAGAAGAGGGCCTAAAATAGATCCTTGAGGAACCCCGGAGGTCATAGTGGCAGGTGTGGATGAGAATGTCCCAATGTTAACTGAAAGATCTCTGCTTTATGTAGGAGGTAAACCAGTGCAGATATATGCCTCTAATACCAACATAATGTTTCAGGAGTTTAATAAGTATACCATGATCCAAGGTGGTTCAAAAGCAGCACTCAAATCTACTAAAACTAGTATAGAAGAGTTTCCAGAGTCAGCATTCAATAACAAATCATTTGTGACTTTAAGAAGAGCAGACTCAGACTGAAAAGCTTCAAAGATGTTGCTGTTCTGCAAAACAAATGTCAGTTGAACAGAGATTACTTTTGTGCTCAATGGCAATTCTGATGTAGGCCTATAGCTACTTATGTTATCTACATCCAGATTATGCTGGACTATGACCTGTTTGAAACAGTAAGGAACTGTACCATGAGCAAGGCAAGAATTAATAATAGCCAGAACATCATAGCCAATTTTGTCAAAGTTTGCTTTAAAAAACTAAGGGGGACCTACATCAATAGTGAAGGTAGAGGATTTCATGTTTGATATACTGTCTGATCGATTAGAATATGAAATCAGATCAATGCATTCAAAGGTCAAAGTTGCTGTCATGTAGGCAGGTAATGTTTCAGCAACTGAAATGTTGGACCTGATGCTTTCTACCTTGCTAACAAAGAATTTTAAAGTCTTTACAGTTTTTATATGACGCCTCTGGACAAGTCATGGTGTCGTATTTAAAACTTAATTTATAGTCTCAAATAAAAATGCAGGTTTATGCTGATTCATGATGATCAGCTAATGAAAATAAAATATACAGATAAAATGAAAAATATACACTGCCTTGATTTGAAGGGGTATTACTCATACATTCAGTGTGTCTGACTCTATTATTGACAGACAGGCAGAAATTAGTAGGGGCTGCTCGAGGCTTGGCAAGTCCAACAGCATACGCACAGATAGATGGTAATCAAGGATAATGGGTCAGGGAGTTGCTGGCTGGCGGTGGGGTTGGGGGAGACAACTGACAAGCCAAGTGGCCTCTGACCTGTCCTGTCCTACTAGCCAACCCAGTGTTTTATTCTCTCGTATCTCTGTCCCTGTATTCCCCTCTCTCTCTGTCCTTCCGCTTCACAGCTCTCCCCTTTCACCCTGTCACCTCGTGGTCCTGTCGCCTGTCTAATCTGCTTTTTGATGACAATGGTGTGGGGGAGGGAAAAAAAAAGAAAAAAAGATGAGCAAAAGGTTCCCTGAGGTCCACTGCGCACCACTGCCACCATTTGTCACTGCTAATTAGCCCAGCCAGCCGCTAACCTTCTGAGAAACAATGGTGAGAAAAACAGAGGTGGGAAACAGGCAAAGTAAAAGAGAGAGAGAGAGAGAGAGAGAGAGATCAAGCAAGAGAGAGAGAAGAGAGCAGAAGGGAGGAGGGGAAGAGAGAGACACAGAGCAAGAGAGAAGAAGAGGGAAAGAAAAGAGAGAGAGGTACTGGAATGGGAAATAGAAAAAAGGTTGGAGAGAGAAAGCGAAAGCACTGGGGTTAGAAAAACAAGGGGAAGAGAGAAAGACGGAAAAATTGGGGGGTGCGAGAGAGATGCAGATGCAGAAGGATAGTTGGCACAGACACAGGGGCTGCCTCAGCTGACATTTGCACAGTGGCGGTGTATGTGTTTATTTATATGACTGCTCTCCCCTGATGAAGACGTGCTAAGAGGAGAGCACTGGGGCGAGGACTGCAGCCAGCACTGACACTACAGTGGAGCAGACAAAAACTCTCTCCCTCTCTCTCTTTCTCTCACACAGATAAACACACACACACACACAAACATGCATCCACGCAAGCATGCACGCACATACACTCAAGACACGCATGCAAGCAAACACGCATGTACGCGCACACACACACACACACACACACACACACACACACACACACACACACACACACACAAACTCTGGCTACTGAAGCGAATGTGGCTTTGTTTCCTCTATCCAGGCATGTTATGAATAATAATCAGAGCCTCAAACCTGTGCCTGTTCTCTCTAGATTAGTTTGCCAGTCTGTCTGCAGGTTTGGCTGCACTGCAGAGTATAGCTGAGGATGTCGCTGACCCCACTGAACCCAACAAGTCTAGGAATGGCTCACCTTTCTTGGAGGAGTGTAATGACTTGCTTTCTCACAAGGTTTGGGGCCCCAACCTCTCTACAAGTGCAGCTCAAAATTAGCCTCAGTGTCTTCGGTGAGAGAACGGGGGGAGGGCCCTTCCTCTCCTGGTCATGGGGCTGAACCCTCAAGCAACCCTCCCAAAATAGGGAGAAATCACTGGCTCTTTAATTTGCAAGAAAAAGAAGAGGTCCTCCTCCTAAATATGGATTTCAATTTCCTGATTTGCTACACTCTCATCCCCATGTTATCACTCCCTGATAGACGTCAACCACGAATGCTGTCAGCCTGCAGGATAAATACAGGGTGACAAATCACCAAATGTAGCACATGTGAAGTTCACAGTGCCTTTCAGGCAGAACGAATAAGCCACCATGCACCTACATATGCCCCAAAACTCCCCTAACCATAGAAAGCAGTATAAGCAAAGATCATTGAATACTGACCAAGATAGAGCAACATAATCTGTTACAATGGGAGCAAACGTGAATAGTTCTGGTCTGCATAAGTGGGAGTGTCACAATATAAACTTTTCAATGATCTACTGTATCAGCGTATGAGGGCTCAACTCTGGTCTGCATAACGGGGGACCCACCTCCTTCCCCCTTGTGAAAATAGAACACAACTTAACGAATGTTTGTGCCTCTCGGCCTGCTTTTACCCTCTCTGCATCCCAACTATGCATGTATTATACATAACACAACTGGACACATAACACAACAAGTACACATCTACACAGTCACAAAAGGGAGTCTACTATCAACTTCAGTAAGTGAATTATTTCTGATGACAAGGTGATGTTTTGACACTTGTTGAGTTCATTCTGACAGTTTGTTTTTGTCAATGCCTGAAGTAAAATGGACGGCTCTATTTCTGACGTGCCAGACAGACTTCACGCTGCTGGTGTGACATGTTTTAAAGCCACCTTCACTTGCCATTAGTTGTTTGCCACTGGAACATCCCCATCACTCTGACATATGGTGCTGGTCTTACTCATTAGAACTTGGTTGCATTTGAAGATTTTGAGCTTCATTATTTGCCTCTGTGACGCCTTGTTTTCATACACTGCATCCTTGGCTACCAATTAAAGAAAATCATTACAAGCTAAATACGATGATCCACTCAGTTCAGAGAGAGACAGAGACACACACAGACACAGATACAGACACAGACAAAGACAAAAACAGCCTGACTGAAACTGTGTCTTTGTCAAACAAACACAGTGGCTCTGGCGAGGCCATTCACATTGATATGACGGTGTTGACACTGCTGCAGGGCGTGGACTGCCACTGCCAGACTCTCAATAGACCAGATTCATGTGACCTGGGCAGAATGCTATTATTACACAGCAGCTGGAGGCACATTCAGACCTGGAGGAGGTTTCAAGACCTTACGGTGATCAGAGATCTACGTGCATAGAGTTATACATAGAATAGAACAAATACAGACACCCAACATTCCACTGACATGAGATTAATGTACTCTTTGAACCTAAATATAGTTACATAAGAATTGATTTACTGAGTAGATGGTTCAAGTGTGTTTGTGTGTGTGTGTGTGTGTGTGTGTGTGTGTGTGTGTGTGTGTGTGTGTGTGTGGCCCACCAACCCCACCTTAGCTGCTTTCTCTAATCATATTTCTGATTTCTGAGGTGATTTAAAAATTGAATAAAACAAATTGCCAACAAGTCAACACACGAGCACACACACACACACAAATCCATCAGGTGCCTGGTGTCAGGTGTCTTGTTAAAATGTGTTCACAAATGAGGACAGGTATTACATATAAAAAAAGCCTAATGATAATTTCAAGACATGCAAGCAGAGTCATAACCAAAATTACAACCAAAGATTCTAGAGTGGAGCATAACCCCAACTCTGGTAGCTTCTGACAAGAACCAAGAAAGAGAGAAAGAAAGAAAAAGAAAGAAAGAAAGAAAGAAAGAGAGAGAGAGAGAGAGAGAGAGAGAGAGAAAGAGAGAGAGAAAGAAATCAAGATTCTACTGGTTGCTATGGTAACCTGCAACAGCTATGGCCTACTGGGGACAGCCAGACAAAAAGCAGCTCTCACCAAACAAGGGGTCTGCTGAGGGAAGCCATTTTCTTACATTTGGGGAAGCAAGCAAATCACTGGGTAACAGGCAAAATAGTTCAGGATGTTTGTGTGTGTGTGTGTGTGTGTTTTGCCATTTTGTTTTCGCAGGCTCAAAGTGAAAAAATAGCTAAATCACCACTCAACTGATTTCCAGACAAGCAAGTATGTCCTTCAGCATGAGGCGCTCTCAATATGATATGGCAACCGTGTTTTGTTGGTGGGTTCCCTCCCCCCCCCCGTTCCTTTACTTTTTTTCAAGATCAATGTTGATTATTGAAGGCCTCTCTTGAGGGCCTTTTCACGATGCACTAGCAGAAGCATGGTGACTGTGCCACTAATGCTGAAGAGGCACTTTCCCGTATTGTCCCCATTCTTGATAGCGCAGGTAAACACACTCTAAATGGCCCTCTTGATTCGCAGGCGTAATCCCTCGATAGCATACTTGCAATATAAAACCTTGTTGATAAAAAGAGATCAGGGATTTTACCTTTACTTTTCTTCCCACTGAGCATAATGCCTTGGGGAGATGCGAGAGTCCACATTTGCTTTGAACTGATTGTTAGACGTCAGTCGTCAACAAGACTAAAAGTGCTAGTACCAAAACAACCATGTCTTTTATGAATGGCAAACCATTCCACAATAGTGTAACTTTACAGTGGGGTCAAATGGTAAAATCATCTGCCATTAGAGAATCTGATTAGAGATTATGACTCTGCTTTGACCAAAAGCTTCTACCTCACCTCAACCGAAAGGACAAAAATTTAAAAATGAGATTTGGAATTTATGTCTCTCATCTTGTTTCACGTTGATGCAACAACTTCTCCAAACAAAGGTAATAAGGAAGAGAATTTGATAGAGGGTAATAACAAGCTCGTAAAATCAACAGAATGCCCTGGCTGTATCTGCAGCATCTTACGTAAAAGCTTACATGGTTAGTAAATTAACAACTAACACATTGCAATACATTTGCAGATACATTTGTTATTACATTGTAGTAATGGATGTAACAAGACTCAAATATCTCAATGACTACTGCTAGGCTGATTCACTTATATTAACAAATGCAACAATCCACCAGATTACTGCACTTGTTTAACCTATGACTCTAATAGACTTGATTCTCTCAACACAGGTTTCTTGAAGCACCACTTAGTATGTGCAAGTTTAAACAACAGCGAAGCCTAAATAAATGGCATATGGTAATAAGCTTGTTTGAATATGTGTGGCACTTCGTGTGTGGGACTCTGTGTGTGTGCATGTTTGTGTGAGTGATTACATTGTGTGATCGTGTTAATGTGTGTGACTTGATGTGTGTGTGTGTGTGTGTGTGTGTGTGTGTGCTGATCGCTTAGGAACTACGCACTTAATCACCTGAAGCCCTGGAAGATCCCATGGCATTTGAAACATCCGGCAGGTTGTAATGGCTTTCTCATCCTTGGGGGGAAGAGGCTGAAGGAGGCTGGGTAATTGAGACGCTGATAGGCAGCCACAGGCATGTCCAATAGGGGCTTCATGATGTTGCTACAAGAAATTACTGGAGTGCTAATTGAGACACTGGCAAATCTCAGCAAAGCTCCGCCCCCAACACACACACAAATACACACACACACACACTCACACACACCACAGTCAACTCAAGGGCCTTGCCACCAAAAACTACTGAACCTTCCGCTAACGTCCTAAAAGGCTAAATACAAACTTAATGGAGCAAAGCACCATTAAGGACTTGGAGCCACTTGCTGCATGTGAAAAGATGGAACATCTCTTACAGGCTGGTGCCAAAAGCAGAGCTGGGACTCTGCCAGACTGAACAAGCCTCTGCAGATGAGGGAATTGGGGGGGGGGACATGTACTTTTAGCAATACAGAAAAAAAAAACACTGGTGTGAAAAAGAACCTGTTTTGATATGCAGGCTGCCAACACCTGGGGAGGGAGTGGGTAAAATTAGAAATGGGCACAGGGCTTTGATCCAGGCACCGGAGCCGACAAAAAACCCACCGCTGTGAGAGGACGGGAGGAAAGCACAGACGGCTCCTCCTCTCCTCAAACCTCCCAGCCATCGCTCTCTCTTTCTATGTCTGTCTGTCTCATTTCATAACACGTGTTACCCTCCTTCAAATTTCTCTCAACCCCCCCGCCAAACGTCCCCGTCCTATGAAATCCTCTTATGAGTGTTCCTTTCCTCTGCAGACTGTCCATGTTCCCTCCATTTCTCCGTGTCTCACATCCCCTCTTCATCTACCCCACGGCATTCTGCGTCTTCCTCCTTAACACTTCCTCTCTTTTCCCTCTTTCCCTGTATTCACCTCCCTTCTCCTCACACCTCTCTCCTGCGGTATGATACCAGCAGAGACACAGCCCTGAGACTAATTAAAACCAAGACCCGCTCCACTAAACACGCTCCGTAAAACAAACCCCTGCGTGGCCGACACAGCAGATCGTGCTTACGTATGTGGCCCCTGCTCGGGGAGAGGGTGGCGGGTTGTCTCCTGCGGCCCCAGCCCTGTTCAACCCAGGCCAAGAGCTCCTAATAAATGCAAATTACAAACATGGCTTGAGACCATGAACAGCAGCCATTGCTCCGGTCTCTCTCTCACTCAGACTCTCACACACACACCGACACACACACGCACACCCAAATTGCTGCGGGTGGTTTTAGTTGTTTTGGAAGACAACAAAAAAAGACAGCCTGTGAGAACGTCCAAGAGGCAACCACCTGCTGCTGTTGTTGCCTCGACGCTGCTCCACTCCACCCCTTTACAAATCGTAGCAGTGGTTTGAGCCACTGTACCCATCACCTGCCAATCATTACCAAGACACCTCATAAGAAACACTTAAGGGTGGAGAAAGAAGGAGGTCTGTGCAAAGCAGATCCCCTCTCACTAATCTCTGTCAGGAGGAAAGATAAAATGTGTGTGTGCGTGTGTGTGAGAGGCATTCTGAAGGCATCAGTGTGTGAGAGGCAGTAGTAGCTGAGGTCATAGCACCCACGGCGGAGCGGAAAATGGGAGTGTGTGTGTGTGTTTTTGGGGACTGCGTGGCACTTACCCCACTCAAGCGGTGCCAGCTGCAGATGGTCGAGGACCAGCTGGTTGAGCACGCCCTCCACACTGGCTTCACCCTGGCGCTGCAGAGACGGGTGGGCAAGGGTTAAGGGCACATCAGCATCGAGAGGGTGGACAAACACAAACAGAGACAAACACACACATATAGACATACCGTGCATACACACACACACACACACACACACACACACACACACACACAGAAGAGTGCTACAACAATCACATGAGAACTCCCACACAGTCACAAATGCATGAGTGGAGATGCCAAGCCAAACAAAACAAAAAAAAAAAAAAAAAAAAAAAAAAAATATATATATATATATATATATATATATATATATATATATATAAACACATATATATATATAAACTCACAGGCACAGTGAGAGCCACATCAAAATGTAGAATCTCAAATGTTTTCAATAGCACTAATAAGGGGAGGTGGACAATAAACAAATTTAAAAATTAAAAATTATTGAATTAAACCAACATACACCACAAACTTGAGCTGCAAGTGCTGTGTGGTGTATGACTGCATGCATGTATTGGCATGTACTAATCACACCACCTCATCTTACACTAAATGTATTCTGATAGACTTTCAGGGATGAGCAACTACATGTGGCGCGCTTCCTCGCTCAGTGCGCACTGTAAATCATTTCTTTAATATCAGAAATATGCTGACTTTATTTTAGCCGCAAAAAAAGCTTATTTTTTGTGATCAGTTAAAGTACACGGTCATATGGCCCTCTGATAGTAATGATGAAAAATTGTGGCCCTATTTATAATGAACGTTACCATCCCTGCTTTAGACGCACTGGCCAATGGGCTTTGCTGTACTTTCACCAGTGGCAAAGCAACAGCGGGTACAGAAGTCAAAGCTCTAGTCGTCTACTGATTACATGATTGAGGAAATGAGAGGGAAAGAATATCAAAGAACAAAAAGGCGCCCGCTCTGCCAAACTATAATTAGCCACAGAGCAAAGGACTGGCACTGGCAGCGCTTCTGATATGTTGGTGTATTCACTGGAGAGAGAGAGAGAAAGAGAGAGAGAGAAGGAGAGAGAGAAGGGGGGAGGGAGAGAGAGAGGAGAGGAGAGAGAAGGGGGCGAGAAGAGGGGAGAGAGAAAAAAAAGGAGGGAGAGAGAAAAGGAGAGAAGGAGAAGGAGAGAGAGAGAGAAGGAGAGAGAAAAGGAGAGAGAGAGAGAGAGAGAGAGAGAGAGAGAAGGAGAGGGCCAGTGTGTGCCATGGGGAGGAGGGGGTGGCCAGGGGGGATTGGAGGCAGGGTGTTGCTGACTTGGAGAGGGCAGAAGAGACTGCCTGATACAGCAAGAGCTCTGAGTCCCTCTCTCAAACTCACACTCTCACACACATGCACACACACAGACACAGACACACACAGCTCTAGGGAGTCACTGTATACCGCTAAAGACAGGATGTCTTTTGTATGCAGGCACATGCTTCAGTGTTCACAGGTTGAGCTGGAGGATGGCAGAGATACAGAGATACAGAGAGAGAGAGAGAGAGAGAGAGAGAGAGAGAGAGAGAGAGAGAGAGAAAATACTCACACAAATGACGCTCATGCATTCACACACATACATACACATACACGCACACACACACACAATATGTATCACACACTGCAATAATCACAATGATCCTGCAGCTAAAGGCAATCAGACATGACCACAGTGCAAGAGGGGTCTTGGCACTAAGCCGTGCTCTTAGGCCTGGCATTGCACAGAACCTCCACTGACATTCCATCCATGATTGACCACCTTTTATATAAAAATAAAAATTAAAAATTTCAATTTTTCCGAGTGACTCTGAAGCAAACCTACAAGCTCTAGATAAAACTATGTAGGCTTAAGTATGCTACTGGGCATTGATCATGAGAACAATTAGGGTAAGTATAGGAAGAAATGTTCCCTAGGGAGTTTTTAAGCAAGTACTGAAGATACAGAAGCATTTTCTAAATGAAAAAAAAAAGGCTTTATGGAGACGCTCGAAATAGAAGAGGTAAAATGAGACTTTCAAGTTTCACGCATTTCCTCACAGGCATACACCAAGGCACACTGTCCATCATACACACAAACACACACACACACACAAGACAACACTAAGAACCAAACAACTCCCCATTCCCTGCAATGTCCTCATCTCCCACCCTCTCTTTGATTTTAAAGGAGCTTCACATAAACACTAGTGCCTTCATGATCGGTTGATTCTTTGTTGCCGGAGCTAAAAAAAAAAGCAACGACTGATCTCGCCTCACGCAATCATCCACAGTCGCCGCTGCGGCTTTGGCGATCAAAAGCCGGCGGTCAAAGTGCCAGGCTCCCGTCCTCTCGTCTCCTTCCTCATACGCACTCTTCTCACTCGTCTGCATAAATATCATCTGGTTCTCCCCGGCTGCTTCTGTCGGGGTCAGGGGGGAGTCAGAGGCCTTGGTGATGAGGCGTGCTGTGTTGCGACGTGGCACTGTGTGGTGGTTTCGACGAAGCACAGACGCGGTTGGGGTGAGAGAACGTATGGCTGTGGCTCGGAGTGCTGATCTGCAGCCCACGCAAGAAGCAAAGTCAGTGGCTGCGGAGCCAAATGGGCCCACCCACACACACATACATACACCTACATTTACGGCCACACAAATAGAAATGTGCACAAGCGCGCACACACATCACATCAAATTCCTGAGCTCATTATCTTTCAGATTTTCATATTTCCATAATAGGTGGATAGATCTGCCTGAATGGCAGTTTGCACAGTGTGTGCCCACTCACCAAGGGATGGATGAGTGTGTGTGTGTGTGTGTGTGTGTGTGTGTGTGTGTGTATGTGTGTGTGTATTTCTGGCATTCCACCTGCCATCCATCTGTTCTGCCAACTCCTTTATAATGTGCAGCTTTTTCATATCAGGTGATCCTGTATTTACATGTTTACATAACACATGGCTTACAGTGTGTGTAGGACCGTGTGCGCATGTGCATAAGTCAACAAACTCAACAACAAACATATTAACTGATATCTATATTCCATTTGTTACATTTCTTTTTTTAAACAATATTTCTGGCCATTTTATAAGCAATTTTTGTTGTCACCAAAACATGTTAATGCAACAGCCAGTCCAGATGTTGCTGTGGTAAACATTAAGACCCACAGCTCGGACACAAACAGCTCGAAGAAAGTAACGTGTGTGTTAAGGCTTTTCTCTACAACTCCTTAAATGCCCTCTCTAAAAATGCCCTCTCTGGAAAAGAGGTGCACTTTAATATGTTTGTAGAACATTTAAAGTATATTAAGTGTAAAGAAAGTGTATTTTGTCCTATAGTATATAACTTTGCTACATGTACTTGAAGCGCTCTGTGTTTGTGTTTTTCTAAATATATTTTCAATGCGCTGACAATACACTATATTTGCATAGAGGGCTTAAGCACACATTTTTGAGGGCTTAAGCGATGCAACTAAAGTGTCCCCCCAATGCCAAAATGAAACAAAAAACTTTTTTTTAATGCATTAAACTGGTCATAAGTTGTAGAATGATCTTGAAGATTGTAAATGCAGGACTTTCTAATGAAAAAATCAAAGCTGGGAAGGGTGTCTCAAACACACACACTCACACTGCACACACTTTTCAGTACATGTTCTGAAAAAAAGGTGTCACAAATAAAACACTATCAGTATCAGACACACACACACACAGACAGACAGGCACACACAAATAGACACACACACACACACACACACAAACACACACACGGGTTGGTCAAAAGGAGCCCAAAGCACAGAGCAGACGTGTCCCCATATGTTGCAGTAAAGAGCCCAGCACAGCCCAGAACACAGAGCAGATGCTGTGTCCAGATGCTGGCTACCTCTCGCCCCTACCGGGACAAACACACACAGACACCAAAACACACACACTATTAATATCTCTGTCTCACATACAAACACACACACACACACACACACACACAGTTGCTCTCCACTTAATTCCTCCCCAACACACATATGCACACACACACACAAACACCCACATGCGCACACACACAGTCACACACACACACACAGCCCTATCTCCTTTTGAGACTGAGACATGCAAATACAGATCGACATGCTAATTTTTGCACCCAGCCCCCCAATTGACAGACGGACAAACATACAAGTATTTATTATCTCTCTCTCTCTCTCTCTTTCTCACACACACACACACACACACACACACACACACACACACACACACACACACACACACACACACACACACACAAAGGATATGATGGTCCAGTGGATGTTGAGGGTGCTGTTGATGAGGCTGCTCTGGGCATGCAGACGCTGCTCCTCCTGCTGCCGTGGGCTGCTGAAGTGTTCGGGGACACCACCCTCTGCGTTAGCCTCGCCTCGCGGAGCCAGCACACTCTCAAAGGCAAACTTGTCCACCTGGATAGCCATCCTGAGACACAGACAGAGGGAGAGAGAGAGTGTGTGTGAGAGAGAGTGAGCGAGAGAGTGAGTGAGTGAGTGAGAATGATCCTGGCAGTGTTATTAAGCTCTATTCAAAGAAATGGACAGCACATGAATTTTGGAACATTCTATACCCTTATAAAAGTATGTGTGTGTGTGTGTGTGTGTGTGTGTGTGTGTGTGTGTGTGTGTGTGTGAACTTGACATTAGTAGAAAGAGATGTATCGGTGACATTTCCACTTATCTGTGAGCATTTTCCTGCTATAAATATATATAAGCAGATCTGAGCATCGACAGGTGTGACGAGAATCACGTCTTTGCCGAGGAAGACGAAGACACACACACACACCACACACACACACACAGGTAGCTGCAAATAGTAGCAATGGCATAACCTCAGGGAATACAGAAGAGAGAAGAGAGGAGGGGAGAGAGAAGAGGAGAGGAGCAGAGAGGAGAGGAGCAGAGAGGAGAGAAGAGGAGAGAGAAGAAAGAAGGGGGGAGGGGAGGGGAGGAAAGGAGAAGAGAGGAGAGAAGAGGAGAGAAGAGAGAAGAGAAGAGGATATTGGAGAGAAAATGAGCAGACGTATTCATGATAACACCGTCCTCCCAGAGTAATGTGGCATGAGCCAATCAAATGCTGGCTCTCATATAAGAATGCAGTCAATGGGTGTCAATAAGACTGAAAAAATGTACCATATGTGAGTACAAATACATATTCAAGTGTGTGTGCACACACGCACACACACGCACACACAAGCATGCACTCTCACAGTTTTCTAAAATACCAAGCCAAGACTGACAGGCATGTGTCACTTCTTGAGTTAGTGACAAGAGGCACCTGGAGTTCAAGTCCCCCAGTCCATGGGGGCCATCTTAGTGTGAACAAAAAACACGAAAACACAGACACACACACACACACACACACACACACGAGCACACGTGCACAGAGAGAGAGACAGATGCGGACATGGACACACACAGACACACAGCTCTCCATCTTACTTTCCAGTATTTCTCATCTCATCTCCCCTCATCTGTCCACCTGTCACTCTCTCCTCACCTGTGCTCTCTTTCTCCCCTCATCTCTTCACTCTTTCGCTCTCTTCCTCCCATCTCACACCTTTCCCTCAACACCCCTCCCTCTCTTCCTCTGTAAATGCACTCCACCCCCCTCTCCTTCTCCCTCCGTCGTCCACACCTCTTCACCTCCTTTCATGCCTCATCCCTCGTTTCTCTACACACTTCCTCTCTTTTCTTATCCTGCTCTGTGACACGCGTCGTCGCCTGTCTGTCCATCTTGCTTCTTACTCATCCCCTTCTCGTCTCCCTGTCCACTCCTTCATCTTGTCATCTGTTTTCCTTCCTCACCCCCCCCCCCACTTCATCCATCTCTTCTCTACGCTGCACCCACCCTCCCATTCCCAAACACACACACACCCATCCATCCATCCATCCATCCATCCACTCACTCACTCACTCACTCACTCACTCACTCACTCGCACACACACACACACACACACACACACACACTCATCTTCGGTGTGTGTCTGGGGGTGAAGCGTGAACGTCAGAGCAGTGGGACGGCCTCGGCTTGCTGGGACGTTCGTCTCACGGCTGCCGTCTCGCCGCTGGTCCATAAGAGGGCTTTGTGTCACACCGGCGTTTCATCTCCACAGCACACTTGTCTGGGAAGGCATGAATCATTCTTCCTCTTCCTCTCATGCTGTCCTGTTCTTCGTCTCACTCTCTTTTTGAGTATATGTGAGTGTGTGTGTGTGAGTGAGTGTATGCACACGTGCATGTATGTAGGTTTTCTCACAAGCATTAAAAGGTGTCTTTAGCGGAGTGTGTAATTATGTGCATGTGAGGAATGCAACTTAAAAACTGACTGAGAGAATTTTGTGTGTGTGTGTGTGTGTATGTGTGACGGGTGGGTAATTATGTGTAAGGTATACTCAGTGGT
The DNA here is from genome assembly GCA_027481765.1 of Tenualosa thibaudeaui. Taxonomy (NCBI): domain Eukaryota; kingdom Metazoa; phylum Chordata; class Actinopteri; order Clupeiformes; family Clupeidae; genus Tenualosa; species Tenualosa thibaudeaui. Next base: position 10,251,981 of record JAIFZK010000011.1, read on the forward strand.
ATGAATCAGTGTCTTGCAGTTGACAGGCAATCAGTAAGCAGCCAAAAGAAATATAGCCTGCTTTCCCCAAGTGTCATCCATCCATAACACACACACACACACACACACACACACACACACACACACACACACAAAAAATCTACAAAATCCAACACTGGCCACCAATACATTATTTATCTGGCAAGCGTGCACATACCTCCAGGCACAATAAGGTGTGTGTGTGTGTGTGTGTGTGTGCGTGCGTGTGTGTGTGTAAGAGAGAAAGTGTGTATTGTACTTCATGCACTGTTGTAACTGACAGCCCCCATTGGGGGATGAAGCTGTCCAAGTCCCCACACATACTTCATGGGGACACAAGGTAAGGGATAGATAGTGTGGGGGTGGGGGTTGTTGACGAAGGGCTGTGACTTCAGGAACGATGAGTACTTGAAATGCACAACGATGCCAAACACCCTATCCCACCTTCTCACAAAGACGTAGACACATTTCCTGTGAAGACCGCATCCATAATGAACAGTATGAATTATGCATCAATTCTTTGTGTTTCTGTGTGTGTGTGTTTTTGTCTAATTCTGTGTGTGCAAGACTGTTTTTCTCTCACTGTGTGTGTGTGGAATGACATCATCGGTAGCACTTAACCTAGAGCTTGTATCTACAATAAGTCACACAGCTCTGTGCTAACATTGCCGAGGGAGGTCATAAAACTATGTAATTGCTACAGTATCCATAATGACTTCATTAAAATACACTTATTATGCATTAGACGCAGGCTTTCATGAGAGCAGAGCTTGCCATACCAGACACCACAAAAACATTAGATATGCTGGAGGTGGGAGGGAGGGAAAGAGAGCGACCACTAAGTGAAAGAACAAAAAGATGGACCAAGAAGAGAAAGAGGAGAGGAGAGTGAGACTAAAAATAAAGATGATGAAAGAGGAGAGGAGAAGTGAGGAGTGGAGGAGATGGAAGGAAGGAGAAAGGGCTTAGTGGGTGAGAAGGAGGGGGAGAGAGAGAGAGAGAGAGAGAGAGAGAGAGAGAGAGAGAGAGAGAGAGAGAGAGCAGAAGAGGGGAGAGAAAGAGAGTGCAAGATGGAGAAAGATTATGAGAGGTCCTCAGACAACATTCAGATGCACTGCAGATGGGGGCCAAGAATAAAGATGGACAGCCTGTCCGCTGACTGACAGACAAGCAAGGTCAATTCTGATGAAATAAGCAATCATGAGAGAGAATAAATATGTGTGTGTGTGCACGTGTCTGAGTGAGAAAAGGTCCATTCAGCTTATGACTGCTCCCAAGCTCTGGTCCTCTACTGTTAGCACAAGAAACAGCAGCAGCAGCAGCAGCAGCCCCTGAGAAGGACTGAGGGCATGTCAGTGCTGGTCAGTGCTGCCACTCATCACCTATTTGTTTTTTTTTTCTTTCACTTAGAAGTGGAAGTGTGTTGGAGTGCGCGTGTGTTTGTATCACAGCAAAAGACAAAGATAGTGTGTGTGTGTGTGTGTGTGTGTGTGTGTGTGTGTGTGTCACAGAGAGGCAAGAGAGACTGGCAGCTACTTGAATGCTTTCAAGCCATCTCTCTCATAATCCTGCTCATCTGTGCGCAGTGATTGACACCTCACTCTCCCTGGAGTCCCTCCCTCCCTGCTGCGGCACAGTGAGAGAGATGGGAGAGAGTTGTGCTGATGCTGATGACACCACCACTTCAAACCCCATCCGGCCCCTGTCAGCAGTCAGTGGCAGAGTGGAGAACAAACACTGCCTGATGGAGCCACACACACACACACACACATACACACACACAGAAGGAGAGATACACAGAAAGAGAGACAGAGACACAGAGACACAGGCAGGCAGGCAGACAGACAGACACACAAGCACACACGCGCACGCATACACACACACTCACGCACACACACACCTACACCTGATTTGATTTGTGCATCATGTCATAAACTGCGATTGAAGGCTGAAAGCCTTTCATCACTTCAAGGAACTATATGGCATGCAAGACATTTAGCATACTCCTTCCGTCAACTAAGGCACCAACCATCGAGTGAGGACGTGAAAGTCTGTCTCGAGAATTCATGTCTAGCATGCAAAGGTGGGGGCTGCAGTTGACAGCTACCTGATGGGAGCTAGCAATCACTAGCCAGACGAGCCATCAAGAGGCAGCTCCCAGCTTCAACTTAATTAGTTAAGCAACGACTTGGCGCGGGAAAACGAATTATTAGCTTGAGTCAGCGGTAAACTGTCGGCACAGAGGCCCCCTTAGGGTGAAAACTTCTAATACTGTCATCTCGTCTTTCCCTTTCAGACGGTGTGTGTGGAAGAGTGTTAGAGGGAAAGAGCATGTGGCGCGCTGGGGGCCGAATCCCTTGATCTAAATGCTGCAGGCGACGTCAAGATGGCGGAATTGCTACCTGCCACGGCAGTCTTGACAGCATGGCGACACAAAGTGAACACAATCTCTCCCCCCCTTATAACAGCAACTTCAACACAAACGCAGTGCATCTCAAACAAGGAATTTACAGAAGATTCCTACTGTGTTTGTCTGGGCCAACTCAATGCAGGGCCATTTTGTGACCTAAAGCAGTGAGAATATTTAAGATGAAATTAATACAAGTGCAATAATATGGGGGTAAAACAGTGGCATGCTTCTTCAGTAGGAAATTAATACACATTACACCAGAAATGAAGACAAATACAATACACTGGCCAACAGTTGATATATTAAAGAAATTTATTCGGGATATCTAAAGAGAAATTAGAGCAGATAATGACCAGGCTGTTATTAGACAGTAAGGCCAGGGAAGGTAAAAGCAGGCCATGTGGCACAAACATTCGTTAAGTTCTGTGTTCTGTTTTCGCAAGGGGGAAGGGGGTCCCCCGTTATGCAGACCAGAGTCGAGCCCTCATACGCAGATCATTGAAAAGTTTCTATTATGACATTATGCGACACTCCTATTGATGCAGACCAGAACTATTTACATTTGCTGCCATTGTAAGGTATTATGTTGCTCTATCTCAGTCAGTATTCAATGATCTTTGGTGCGGCTGAGACTGCAGGCTAAAGTCCTGTCCCCAGTGTGGTACTCTAGAGGGGTCTGTTGCCCAGGGGAAATAAAACAGGACAACAGATCTCTGAACGGCTCTCTTCTCTTTAAGGGGAGTAATAATAACACAATGATTTTCTTTTTCCCCAGAGAGCAAACTGTGGAAAGAAGCATAATCATACACACGTACACACACACACACATTTGAAGATCCTCAGCAGGGGGCACACGCAGCAAACACACACACACACACAAACACACACATGTTAACCACTGCCTTTCTGCTGCTGACATAGGTGGGGCGCCCATTAGGCTAATTCTGAAACTTTGACATATTTTTTTCCTGCATGTTGTTGCCAAAACTAGAGATCAACAACCACCTGTCTTACTGGAGTGTTTTTGGCCAGCTACTACGCCGCCTCCTAAAATGAGAATGTAGAGGAGGCTGGGATACTGGAGGAGCATGTGGTGCGTATGCAAGGGCTGCCTAGAGCTTTGATGTCGGCCAGTGTTTTTGTCTTGCAGGGCAAAATTTCATATTCATAAAAGGGGGACTTTGGTCAGCTTGCTTACCTTTGAGTCCTTATGCAAAATGACAGCTCAACGACACACACACACACAGGGAAAGAAAAGGTCTTGCAAAAAAGCCTGACCCACTGTGTGTAAGACAAGACAGATAACACATCCAAACAGATTAGCACGCAACATGTATGGTAGCACAAGCAAACAAGCATACACACACACACACACACACACACACACACACACAAACACACAAATAAAGGGACAGTCTTTCTATTATCTACCCCACTCAGTTCTCCTCAACCCATTCAGGGCCACATTAAGCATAAAATTCAGAGACCCTTTTCCAGAATTTTCCATAGTTTCTGTTCCCGCCAGACGGCCACCTCAAAGCCAAAGCACAAATTACACAACAATTAAGGCCTGTGAAGCCGCTGCAAATGGAAGGCTTGTGCTTTCATGGCACAGGCCTTTAAAGATTAGGAGCATCAGGATTATGGCACTGGGAAGACTTCAAACGAAGCCACCCTGCCATCCGTCTTCATCATCCTGGGCACGCGGGCACACGCACACACACACATGCACGCACACACACTCACACACACACACACACACACACACACACACACACACACACACACATGCACATGTGCATGTATGCACATGCTACAAGAATTCACACAAGCTCACAACAGAAAAACACACAAACACACACAAAGCACAGACACAAACAATATACAATATGTATTCAAGCACACAAACACACACACACACACACACACACACAAACACACACACGCACACACAGAGAGAGGCAATGGGCATCATCACAGGTGCGCCTGGCCCTCGCACCAGCCATGGAAACACTTGTGCTTTTGGTTTTGATGTGGCCAGCCTTTGATGAACCAAACACAGCATTAATTACCTCCCTTTCAACACAAAAACACACAGGGCTGCACAGCATAGTGGCTAATGCTGAGTTAATTGGCACATTTAATTTTTAATATTTCCTAATGTTAAAGACAATGTGAAAGTGTGTGTGTGTGTGTGTGTGTGTGCAAAAATGAAGCAGTATTAACATAGAGCAACACACATCACAGACTTACACACTTACACAAAATGGCAGACTTGCTTGAGTTGATTGGGCTGCCCTCTGCAGAGACTGGCTCATAGCAGATATCAGTGGGCTAATCTGCTCTCTTACACAGCTTTTTAATGACAGTCAGAGAATAACAAGCAACAAGGGACTAAAACCATTAGAGTTTGCGATACACCCCCCTGACCCACACAAACACACACACACACACACACACACACACAGTCCACATGAAGTAGATGTGCAGTACACATAAGAGATATAGCACTCTTTTTTATTGTAGTTTGGGCATTATTTTCTTTATTGTTCTTATTTGTTCTTTGCTTTCATCATTCTCTCTCTTTCTCTCCCTCTCCCTCTCACCCAGAAATGCCTTAACAACTCACACCTCCGGTCTCTATTATTCATATCCCACATCTGCTGCCTGAAGTGAAAAACACACACAAACACACACACACAAAATCGACTCTGGCCCTACATATAATCATCCTCAAGGGCTCCACACATGGACTCAAACACACAAACAAACAAAATAACACACAAAAAAACATACAAAAACACAAACGACACTCAAGCGGTATGGGAAATAATTGGCAAGCTCTGTCTATGAACGGATATGGCCATCATAAATATCCACTCTTAGTCTGTTTGCCATTTGGAGCACAAGTTCCCGTAAATTAGAGCAATACTCTTGACACCCATTTGCTGAGATGCACACTGTGGAGATGAGTGGATGTGAATAATAGCAAACTACGCAATGGTGTGTTTGGGAGGTAGGAAGAGAGCGGGAAGAGAGAAACATAAAGCACGCTGAGGCATGGTTCTTCATGTTACTTAAGCTGTGTTCAG
>JAIFZK010000011.1:10262500-10267500 GCA_027481765.1 Tenualosa thibaudeaui
GTTGGAAGATGTATACCACAAATATTTATCCAGATAAATTAGCAATGAATATTTGATTAGCGTAGCACATTGCCAGTGTGGCACCTCAATCTAAGCCAGCTTAATGGGCCAATGTGGGGATGGGCATCCATCCAGCCTACAAAGTCCGCTTCTTAGTTTCATTTTATTACACATTCAGCATGTACTTGCTGCTGCTACTGCAGGTGGAGTAGGAGCGGTCTAGATGTGAAGTGACAGGCTGCCAGGTTATTATCAGTAACACCCTGAGCAGTAACAAATCATTCAAATGTCTGACTCCACTAAGTGCCAATGTTCAGCATGGCACAGTGCAGCACACCTACACTCAGGGAAATATGGCCTTCACTTGAGTCACAGCGTCTCGTCTTGAATGATCATACGCACACACATACAACACACACACACACACAAATATAAATATATATTGTCAATCAATAAAAAAATCTAATCACAATAGAAAATTTAGGTTCATCATAATTAATCACAATTAACACATTTAAAGTTCCAGAATTCTCCTTTACTATTTAGCGAAGACAGAATGTCATGTATGCCCCTGGTTAGCACAGGCTTCAGCAAAGTGGTGCTCCTCGGTTTCCTTCACACCCAACGTGAAGGAGCGTAGTTGCCACAGGTTGTCTATGACAGGTGTGCCTATACTTTTTCAGCTTACGAGCTTTGTGCAGATTTGTGCATTAATCACGTGTTAATGCCTTAACTAATAAATATATATATATATATATGATTCTTAATATATATATATATATATAAACAAAAAAAAATCAGACAGGCAACACATCTCCAGACACACACACACAAATAGAAATACAGACAGACAGAGAGAGAGAGAGAGAGACAGAGAGACAGAGAGAGAGTTTGAGGGCGAGGCAGTCTTCCTGTCATCAGAGGATTCCATTATCATTCACCTCCGTCAGTGTCTGCCCCAGCTCATTAGTGCTGGAGGGAGGAGTGGCCGAGAGTCGCAGAGCAACCCAATGAGGGGGGGAAAACTAAAAGCAAGCAACTACCGACAAGTCGTTTACAGAAAGGGTGATGAAGGAGAGCTTAGTGGTCAGGGGGAGCGGCTGAAACCACAGCAGAGGTGCACCGTTAGAATGTCTATCCCCTTTCTTTAGCAACAATATACACACAGAGACAAATCCTAATATCATCCAGGTTCAGGGAAAAAACACCCATACAAGCACAAACACAGACAGACACAAGACACAGACACACAATTAAGCTCATCAGGTCCAGTATCTCCAGTAAACAAAGCCCCCATCTCAGGGCAGAGCTCGTCTGTTCATCACCGCTCAGACGACAGTCGGGGAGTGCTTATGTTTCCCACGCCACACCTGTCGCTGTTGCGATGTGCCAGACAATAAATAAAGCACCAGCAAATTGAGAACACAAAGACAGATGACGTCCCCTCTCCTGTCCTCTCCTTGCTAATGCAGCTGAGGTGACTGGATTGCCAGGGGGTGACTGGTTGTTGGGGAAGGGGGGGTTGAAGCTAGCTGAGTGAAGCTACTCAGAATGAGCACTGAGGGGCCACTGAGGCATTTCATCAGAAATGTATGTTTAGAGCACTGAGCACTCCGCGATATCATTACACATAGCAACTAAGAGTGGGAAGCTGGTGGTGTATTATAAAGCCGATATTGAATGGGCCGCGTCTCTAAAGTGCTCCAGCTGTCTTCAGAGAGTAGTGAAGCTGCGGTGAAGCAATGGTAATCTCCCTCTCCCTCTATTGAGATGATTCTTAAAATTATAAATGACTTACTCATAGCTGGGCATGTCACAAAATCTTTCAAGACATCTGTTATTAAACCATCAATTAAAAAAACAAACCTTGATCCTGATGTCCTTGCTAATTACCGACCCCTATCTAACCTCCCATTTGTATGAAAAATACTTGAAAAAATAGTGTCTAAGCAAATCTGTAGCTTCTTAAATGAAAATAATATCCAGGAAACCTTCCAGTCAGGCTTTAGAACTAATCATAGTACAGAATCAGCCCTAGTTAAAGTCTTCAATGACCTCCTTATCGCATATGATAATGAATATATATCAATATTAATCCTATTGGACCTTAGTGCTGCCTTTGACACTATTGACCATGGTATCCTACTACAGAGACTTGAACACAGGATAGGCATCAAAGATTCTGCATTAGCCCGGTTCAAATCATACCTCTCTGGTCGCTACCAGTTTGTACATGCTCATAATGAGTCATCAACCCATACCAAAGTAAAGTTTGGTGTAGCCTCTACCCCAACACTCTACCCCTTCACCAAAACTTACTCAGTGGCCTGTCACCATCATGCACTGCAAAAGTTAAAGACCTCGGGGTAATTATTGACCAGGACCTCTCTCTAAATAGTCATGTAAAACACATTTCAAAAACATCTTTTTTCCACCTACGAAATATTGCTAAGGTTAGAAAGTTCCTATCCTTTGAGGATGCTGAAAAATTAATACACACATTTATTACTTCCAGGCTCGATTACTGCAATGCTCTGTTTTCTGGGTGTAGTAATATCTGTATCAAAAACCTACAACTAATACAAAATGCTGCAGGCCGAACACTCACCAGGACTAAAAAATATGAACATATCTTTCCTATCCTTGCTTCCTTACATTGGCTCCCTATTAAAAGAGATTTTAAGAGGGATTGATTTTAAAATACTCCTCCTAACCTACAAGGCTATCAAGGGCGATGCACCAACATATATTAAAGACTTACTTGTCCCTTCCCTTACCACCCTCCTATAACCCTAAGATCCCCCCCCCCCCCCCCACACATTCGACAAGCGGACACTCTCAATACCTTTAAGTCTAGACTTAAAACCTTCCTCTTTACTGTTTCCCATAGTTAGGGATGGTGCGTGGCAAATCATCACTTCTCATGGGTCTGTTGGGAGGGACTGCCTCTGCTGTGCCCCCAGTTGCGAGGTATGGCGGCCACTGACCATCCCTGCAGTGGTGCTGGGTTGGCACACATCATACCTTAGTTATGCTGTTATAGCCTAGTGTCACCACAAAAGCTTCATGTGTCACACACATGTCACAAACATGTATGCCCAAATTACACATTTGCTCTCTGATGTGAGAACCTGCCCTAATTCACTTTCTTCCTCTGTCCACAATTATCTCTGCTGAGTGTCATCCCTGCCTCATTCCGGCGACTCCCCCCATTCCGGCGGACACCCTCCCCTCCTGAGTGGACTGCAACCAGCACTAAGGGAGGCCCATGTCAGGACCGACTCTCCATCAGAGAGGCCCTTCCTGGACACCCATGCTAGGCCCGTCTCCCCTTCCTTGAGGCTTTGTGACCCCCTGCTCATACCTCTCTATAAACAGATATTGTAATAAAATATATCTGGGTATTTCATACTTCAAAGAACATCCCCACAGGAAAAAAAAAAGATAGGCCTTTCATTTGCCAATCAATCTGTCTACCTCTGTGTCTGTTCACCTTGCATCATGATCTGCAAGAGACAATCGAGTGTGTCCGTGCTGACAATGACCCACACTCCTAGTTTATAGCATCATTCAAGAGCTCAACTCGCTTCAGACATCCAATCTCAGTCAACACACATAAACATGGGAGGCCGCAGTGGTGTTAGGTGTGCCGCAGCACATCGATTCGAATGGGCGCCGTGAGGCGATAAATGGTGACGCCCCGCTACCGAGCGCTCGACTAACCGCTGCGTCGATTTCAAGGTACGGCCCAGGCACAAGCGTGCACCTAATAATCGCCTGATTGATCATCAGCCATTTGTCAAAGGTCAGCCAAGCTGGACCGTAATGTCAAGAAGGAGCTGAACGATTGCCTATCGACAGCAAGTACAGCCCCGCAGGCCTTCATTTGAACAACACACTAATCAATAACTAAAGCAACCAATAAGGAAAATTGCTTGGCAGAGAAGGGGAGAGAGATTTATAGTGTGGTTTGATACTTTGCTGGTGGCTACATCCAACAAACAGAGGTTAATGTGTCGGTAGTTTCACCCTTTGGAACATAAACAACGCTGACAGTGAATCTCTATGATTGGTATCTATTCAAGATGTCATATGTATTGTTTATCTGAGGCAAACAATGTCGGTGGATGGTGATGCTGTGATGCTGAAAGAATGAAATGATTCCGAGCGCATTTTCGTTGGATGCTCCGTCTTGGCCATCAAGGGGACGAGATCTTATTTCCATTTATATTAAACCTTTCTGCAAACACATTCAGAAGGAATAAATGACCTTGCTACAGCAATCGCTGTTTTGTGCGCGACTTCTTGTGAGCCGTCTTTGTACCGTGGCACAGCATCCACCCTGTGTGGGGGGCCTGACGTTGCTGTGACACTCTGCAAAAAGCCAACTGGTGCCTGGTTCCCTTTCACCATTGACCAACCCGTCGTGTGTCAAAAAAAGGTTTCATGAAGCCATCTGACTCTACAGCATGCAAAGCACGTGTAATGCTAATACAAATCTAAGTTGGCAAAGATGCACGCAGTCTAAACAAATGACATCCGCACGCATGCACGCACAAACACAAACATAAACATAAACACAGACCCATACATACACAAACACACACACACAAAAACAAAACAATGCTCATTCCAGTCCTCTTCTCCACTTCCCCACATCCTCAGCAAGGCTCTCCATCCCCAACCCCAAATCTCACGCTTTAATATTCAGCAAGGAGCTGCAATAATGTAGTATGTAATGGCTGGCTGGGGACTGGTGTTCCATGGAATGTGTTAGCGTAACCCATTGTTAGCGCATCTATAGGAAAGGGAGACAAGTAGGGACCGAGAGGAAGACAATCACCTGTTGCAGTGAGACACTGGCATGTATGACCCTGGTGAATGCTGAGGGGCTATGTTTTTCCACGCTCTGTCTGTCTGCATTGACAGAGATTAGGAGTCAAGTGCTGACCCAGCTGCATGCATACTTATATGGTGATATAAGATATATATTTCTTTCT
>JAIFZK010000011.1:10272500-10287500 GCA_027481765.1 Tenualosa thibaudeaui
CCAAACAACGGCAAACAACAAAAAAAATGACTTGTCTAAGTGTGAGTCAGAGCTGGCAAACTTGTGTCTGGGATGCCAAGGCTAAACGTGGTGTGGCATGGTGGTGGTGGTGGTGGGCAGGTGGGAGGGATATGTCAGCGCAGACGCTGGGGTGATAAGAGGCTGCTTCACTGTCACAGCGGGATCCACGCGGCAGGATCTTCAGCTCCCAGATAGAGCTGACCTTTGATGGGGGGGGGAGAGGGGTGGGGGCGGCCCATCAAAGACACATCTGTGGAGCGTGACACGACTTCATCTGGATGAATCTGATGTGGAATAGAGTGTGTGTGTGTGTGTGTGTGTGTGTGTGTGTGTGTGCGCGGGGGTGGGGGGGTTGAGAAAGAGTTACTGTGTGTATTTGCGTGCACATGAGTGGGAGTGTGTGTGTGAGGAGATTGATTGGTGTGGGAGTCTCTGTTTGAGTAAGAGCGTGTGTGTGTGTGTGTGTGTGTGTGTGTGTGTGTGTGTGTGTGTGTGTGTGTGAGCATGTTGTAGCTCTGCTGGCATCCATCATCAAGTTCACAGTGTGTAACAACAAAACCCAAGAAAAGCTTGCTAGGTAAAGCAAGTAGTAGACTGTAGAAATGAGCACGGTATAGTTGCAAAATGTATGGTGACAGGTGGGCGACATACATTGTGAGTGTGAGTGTATGTGCATGTATGTCTTTGTGTATGTGTCTACATAAACATGCATATCAGAAGACATGTGTATGGCCTCGTGTTTGTAAGGGTGTATGTACATGTGTTCTGCCAACAATTCTGCCTGAATGACTTATGAATGATTACAGTTTGGAAATCACAGTGTGTGTGTGTGTGTGTGTGTGTGTGAGAGAGAGAGTTTGCTCCCACTTGGTCTGTTTGGAGTGTGTGTGTGTGTGTGTGTGTGTGTTGGGGATGGACGAATGGAGCGTGAGGCGGGGCCGTGTGTGGTGGCTGATGGGAAGAGAACCCCCCTGTGGGAGAGGAATGGTGATGTGTTCCCCGGTCACGGTGGGACCGCGGCTCTCTCTTAACGCTGCCTTAATTAGTGGCTAATGTGCCGGATCACACCCACACATCAGCAGGGGTCGAGAATGAGGGCAGAGGTGCTTGTGTGTGTGTGTGTGTTTGTATGTGATCACACAATTCACACACACACACCAACACACACAAACACACACAATTGTACCTATGGTTAGGAACCAGAGTTTGGTGGGTGACCACCTGTGTCTACTGTATCATGGCAATGAACAGCCATTTCAGGAAGTAATTGAGAAAAGTCAACATTAAAGTGTGTACACATTATCTCCCTCTCTCACAAACATACACACACACACTTGTCTATACACACACACAAGCGTTAAAGGGAACAACGAGAGACACTCACAGATACACACATGCAGGGACTGCTGATTCTGCAGAGGATGATGCTCTGGCATGGAAAAGAGGATCCCAGCCCCGTGAAATGGAATGAAATTAATTGAATTAGGGGAGTGACTTGATTGGGTGAGTGTGTGTGTGTGTGTGTGAGCTGGGGTTTTAGGTGCTGCCACGGAAGCTATTTAAGGACAGGTCTGAGCCAAAAGAGCACTCTGCATCAGCAGGTAAATCAACCCATCTCCCGAGGACAGATCATGGCAATATTACCCCCAACACACACACACACACACACACACACACACACACAGTGTCACGGTCATCAAGGGATTATTTTTTGGGTCGCTATTTTAAGCCTGATAGCTGATGAATCTGCTGATGTTTGGTAAACAACATCCGCCCACAGCATATATAACCAAGCAAATAAATAACAATGAAACACTTAGGAGTTTGTGCTGATACTGGGCTTTTTTAGGCCATGCCCATCAATTTATCTGCATAATACCTACATAAATGCCCAAGGGGCAAATGATGGATGAGTTATTATTAACTCCAGTTCATAAAATAGCATTGGCTATGTGGGTTTTGTGTCTGTGTGTTTCTGTGTGTCTGTGTGTTACTGAGAGTGTCTTGGTGATTGGGGTGACTGCACAAGGGGACCCAGACTGTACTTGAGAGGAGCCATCAGCGTGGGTCAAAAGAAGACACTCACACTTCAAAGCGCCACTGACAATGTTACACACACGGGTCTCTCGTACCCACTCTCCCTGACCTCAGACCAACACACCATAACAAGTCATGTCTCCAGTCAGGTCTTAAAACAGAAAGAGGAAGAATAAAAAGACAAATTATGTGTAACAGGCATTTACAGGGCTCTAATTTGTTCCCAAAACAGGCAGTGAGCAGGACTACCCAACACACCTGAATGGGCTCTATTCACGGAAGACGTAAAGTTCCAGAGGAACTTTCGTTCAGGATGGTCATTCTTCTCTGGTGAAAGTCTATTTTTGTGAAGTACAGTTGGCTAGATTGATATTTGGCATAATATTAGTCATGTATAGTGTAGTTATGCTACTTTACTATCTAAAGTAAGCCTAAACTAATAAGCGCTAAATATGTTCCTCGCCAGTTTAGGGTGCATTTTGTAGTTAGCTCGTAGCTATAGCCTCATTACACAACTGTTACCAATGTAAAAAGCTAATTACCAGAAAAGAGTGAGCATCCTAAACGAAAGTCCTTCTGGGACTTTGAGCCTGCCGTGCACAAAGCCCATTTGTCTAAAATACTCGTCTTTTCATGAAGCATCTAAAAATCTAAAGTCTCATTTAACATCAACCTATGTTGCTCGCTATATGATAGATAAAGTGCTACAAAATGACAATGATTTCTGCTTCATTGTGCCTTTGTGAATTATATCTAATAATCTAATAATATATAATTATGTTAAGAGCACCTTTCCCCCCAAACAGGAAGCCTGAACAAGTTCTGAATCATGCATTCATCACATGACCAGCAAGCATAACAGGAGCAGTGAGAAAACTGCTACCATCATGCAAAACCTATGGGGGAGAAGAGAGAGAGAGAGAGAGAGAGAGAGAGAGAGAGAGAGAGAGAGAGAGAGAGAGAGAGAGAGAAAATCACACGCTTACGACCTGTATCCACTGACAGAGGGGATGACATAAGGGGGGAGGGAGAGAGGGATGAGAAGAGGAGAAGTAGTAGGGGAGGAGAGGAGGAGGGGGAGAGGATAATGGTGATGATGGGTGATGCTGGAGGAGTAGAAGGCAGATCCATCAGTGTGGGAGAAGGTGAAGTGGTGTGAGGGGAAGAGAGTGAGTGATAGCGAGAGAAAGAGAGAGAGAGTGAGCGATAGAGAGCCAGAGCAAGAGAGAGAGAGTGAATGATAGAGAGATATAGAGAGAAAGAAAGAGAGAGAGGAGGAGAAATGGAGTGAGAGTGAGGGTGAATGGGAAAACAGTGAGAGAGGGAGAAGACGGAGGTGGAGAGAGCATTAGGGAGCACAGAGAGAGGGAGATGAATGGATAAAATGGCAGATACAGACCTCCCCACAGCCATTTCAAACATGTCAGAGGAATGACAGTGGGATGGGGAGAGAAAGAGAGAGAGGGCAAGAAAGAGAGGGATGAGAGGCAGAGGGAGAGGGAGAGTAGAGGGTGATATCCAGTGGTGATGGTAGAGTCCCCTGTTCTCTCCAGTTTAATAACCACCTCTGTCAGGGACAGTGTGGGAGTGAGCAGGGATCGAGGACGTGGCAGGAGAAAGGCATGCCACTACCATTACAATAAACACACACAAACACACAAACAAATAACATAGTGAGACAGAGGGGAGAGGGGGAGCGAGAGAGAGAGAGAGAGAGAGAGAGAGAGAGAGAAAGAAAGAAGGCAACCAGTGGAAAGATCACGCAAGAGAAAGCCAGTAACGGTTCTGACTTTGGAAATGCTGTCAATACCAGCAGTAGCAGCAGTGGCTTTAGTGAGCTTCAGCACCTTGGACAGCAGCAAAAACCAAGGGGAGCCACAGTTACTTCAGCACCAACAGGGCTTATATAACAGTATTCCCAGTCTCATGGACAGAAATCAACCACTTTCTCAGCAGCAGCCATGGCAGCGCATAGATGGGAAGCAGGGTTGGTGTCACAACACAGCATATACTTCTATAACTGTGGCTGGCTTACAGGGAGTAGCCATAGTTGGCGCCGCAGCGCCGCAGCACCGCACCTTCCCCGCTAATTGCAGCTAATAGCACTGCCGGAGTTACCACACATTATGCTCCCGGTGGCCGAGCGTTAGCAGCCATCAGTAATAGGACTGGGTTAATTGATGGCTTGTGACCTGGCAAATGTATCCGTAACGACCCCCATGCGGCTCCCAGTGCCTCTAATGATGGTTATAGAGCTGGGCTAATGGACAGGGACCGGGGGGGTGTCTTGCGACTGTTACAATGTGTGTGTGTAAGGGGGAGGGGGGGGGTTGGGATAATTGCTAGCCTAGTGGTGGTGCAAAGTCCCTTTTCTAAGGTGTTGCAATAGCCCCAGGGCACCACTGTACAGTATATGGTTTGTGCACGAAAGACAACTGTCAAAGTCCTGCAGGAATAAAGAGTGAAGTTACAGGCCATAGAGTACTCCAGACTGCTCTTCTAATAATGCTCTTGTGCTGTGTGCTGCTTAAGCATTGACAGTCTCACAGATGTTTGCATTGGGAGTGCAAGGAAGGCTGCAGACTGCAATGACAGCTGTTTGCAATGGGAAAGAGACGTTGATAAATGTTGTAATGGGGTCTCTCTGGGCCCGAGGCGATAAAGAGATACAGAATTCAAGACATGGGTGACTGCGAGTAAGGTGTGAGTGAGGCGGGTGTAGGACAGGTCTTACCTGGTGGCGGGGAGAGTGCTGACCCGCGTGAAGAACACGGACGGCTCCACGTCCACGTGCACCCCCAGGCACAGCTCGCGGTAGTAGCCCTCCACGTGGCCTGCGCCGCCGGAGTACTTGAAATTCAACACCGCCTCCAGTGTCTGTGGAGACACACAGACAGAGAGAGAGGTGAGATTTTTTTTTTACTTTACAAACTCCTTTAATACATCAAGGGTTTTTTTTTTGTTTTAAATCCCACAGAGGTACTTCCATTTGCTGGGACTATTCAGTTTCAAACATCAAATCCTCATCTACCCATCAGTGTCACAAAATATCCCCTTAGGCACCATACTCTCTCCAAACAGCAAACAGTACTGCGTGAATGGCACCATCCATACCAGATGCATTTCAACCAAGAGACAGAGAGACGATAGCCAAATGCAATCCTTCCACCTCGGCCCAGCGTGACTTTAAAACAGTTAAGCGATAGTTTCGGTCAGGAAATGAGCTCAGGAAACGTGGCTGAAACAGGTGTCTCCAACATCCAGAGAATCTGGGTGGGTAAGCGAAATTAAATCAGTGCTCCTTTCCACACTGACGGGGCAGACAGATGGAAGGAGTAATAAAGACATCTTGAGAGAGAGAGAGAGAGAGAGAGAGAAAATAAGAGAGAGAGGGAGAGAAAGAGAGAGAGAGAGAGAAAGAGAGAGAGAGAGAGAGAAAATAAGAGGGAGAGAGAGAGAAAGAGAGAGAGAGAGAGAAAGAGAGAAAGAGAGAGAGAGAGAGAGAAAAAGAGGAAGAACAAATAAAATGAACAAGCCTTGAACAAATCAACACAGGACAACAAACAAAAGAGACAAAGTGAAAAAAATAAGAAGACTGAGCCAGTGAGTTGTCCTTTTTATAATTAAAAAAAAAAAGTTGTTACAGGGAGTGCAGCAGGTTGTCTGAGTTTTAAAGCACAAGAATGCTCTTCTGACCAGCATGACAGCCTTTGCCCCTTTGCCACCTCCATATCATACTACCCAGACGCCCCAGCCCTGCCAATCTCCCCTGCCATGCATGAGCATCAGTAAGCCATTCCAAAGTGTAGCCAAGGGGTCTGCAATTTATTTTTTAAAAGCTGGGATTTTAGGAGCCCTCAATGCTTAAGAGGGCAAAATCTAAAGCACCGTGTCTGCTTGAGAACTGCTATGAGGGGTTTTCTTGTGTGTGTGTGTGTGTGTGTGTGTGTGTGTGTGTGTGTGTATGTGTGTCTGTGTGTATTCCAAATATACAGACACAGAATGCAACGACTGTAAATACTGGAGCAACCACAAAAAAGTACCAGCACCCTCCCACTCCTCAATACATACACAATAGAGAAGCTAGGAGTAGCCCTTTAAGGTGATCTGTCTGGTGCCTTTCAAAAGAAATTACCCCCATTCAGATCTGAAGAGAGGCTGAGGCAGTGCGACAGACTCCCATTCAAAGCCAAAACACAGCCTCCATGAGGCCAATTCTCATTGGCTTACGATGGCGTTCTTGCAACATCTGTGTGCCGCCTGATTGGCCTATGCCTAAGCTGAAGAACATGGTGTCGTTGCGGTCTCTGCGAGGAGTGTCACGAAGGGGTCACTGTGAGCACATGCAGCTGACTGGCAGACAACACAGCTCTCTAGTTTCTGCTGCTAAGGACCACATCAGTGGACGATGTCAAGACCTCCATGCGCAGAGCAGCCAGTCATTGGTTAATGCAGAAGTAGGACGCAGGTCACTATTGCACACTGTGATTGGTCGCTAGCGAAGTCATGGGCTGAGCTGGTCAGGGACACGGGTTGTGGGAGGGGCTGAATGTGCTGGCGCAGCTCAGTGGGGATGGGCAGAGTGAGTGAAAGCAAGGAGGAGGAGGAGAGGAGAGAAGAGGAGGAGAAGAGGAGGAGGAGAGGAGGAGGAGAGGAGAGGAAGAGACGGGTAGAGAGAAGAGGAGGAGAGAAGAGATGAGATGAGAAGGAGAAAAGAAGAGAGGAGAGATGAGGAGGACAGAGAGGAGGAGAATAGAGGAGGCGAGGAGGAGAGGAAGGGTGTTGAGGGTGGGGGAGGTCAGGTTGGGTCACCAGCATGATAAAAATGACTGACGAGAAGAGGAAAAGTAAGATGGGAGTCTATGTCTTTGATAGGAGAAAAACAAGAGAGACAGAGAGAAAGGGGAGGGCGGGGGGGTAAGGGACTCCTACTCAAGGAAATTAATAGTGACAGATAAGAGAGGAAAGCAAGGAAGCAAAAAAAAGAGTAAAGGCAAAAAGGGGCAAAAGTGTGCGTGTGTGTCTGTGTGTCTGTGTATTTTTGTGTGTGTGTGTGTGTTTGTGCTGAATCAGTTGGGAGGTTTGGCAGGGGCTCACTACATCACCACCATCATAATCATCATCATGGCTAGCTCAACACTGCAGATGGTCTGGGAGCTGCCGGTACTGGGAGACTCCTGCAGAGTGTCTGAAGCAGACAAACTTTTACCATTTCAAACTTTTATGTGTGTCTGAAGTACACATCTAGATTAAAGATCCAAGAAAGAGAATATTTGGATATGAAAGCATTTTTGGTCATTTGTGTTATTTTGGACTCTTTAAAAGCTACTTATTTTAATAAATACAAACCGCTCTACAGGTTATTACCAAATAAGATGCGCTTCAAAATACGTCATCCTGTTTGTGTAACGCTGATAACGCCTACCTCCATACATCTACACATCATCCATTCATACATACACATACATACATATATATATATATATATATATATATATATATACACACACACACACACACACACACACACACACACACATACATATATAAATAAATGCATAAGAAGGGTTCCGCTGGGATCCCGGTCCACAGATGGCTGCTCACGGACGATCTCACACGATAATGAGATCAATCCGGCTTACAGGTGGTGTGCTGGCTCTGCGGAGCTGCTGCATGGTGCGGATGAAAGGCCAAACGCACGTTTTACATCCACTGCACCACACCAGATGAAAGAGCAGTCACGGGGGCCCATTGATATGTGGTGGATATGTGGTGGGTGTGGGGGTGGATGTGTGTTTTTATCCTGATGTGCACTCGTGCATAAACACACTAACACTGTTGTTTGATGTACCTAGTGCAAACAAACATACCGGCAAACGCTGCCACACACACTTCATCACATACATTTGCGTGTGCGCTTCATATGTGTGCATGCGTGGGTGCGTGCGCATGTGCATGTGCATGTTCACATCTAAGGTGCATCAGCGCAGTCTTGAAAACTTTGAAATGGATTCATCAAACAAACCAACAACCAAGAGATGCAGCTTAAAACACTGCATGTCTGCATCTGTATGCAATCAGGGCAAACAGGTGAAGCTGGAAACTACTGCAACAAGTGTGTGTGTGTTTGTGTGTGTGTGTGTGTGTGTGTGTGTGTGTGTATGCTGTGAGTTTCTTTCCTATGTTGTTGAGGAGAGTAAGGACATTTGTATGCAAATCATAATAAAAGGGGTCCATATCTCTCTCCTGTCCTCACAGAGCACTCTTCACACCATGGCCCTATCCTCTCCTCCTTTCTCTCATTCCTTCATCCCCTCATCCCACCACTTCATTGCTTCGCTGCTTTCTTTGTTCCCTCTGCCCTTTGTTCTTTCTTTCCTTAGCCATTCGGTTTCACCCACCGTGTACCCACTATATCTCTCTCTTGCCAATTCTCTCTTTCTCTTTCTGCATCTCACTCTCCTTCCATTTCCCTCTCTTTCCCTCCTGAGTTCAGTCTCTTTCACCCTCTCTCATGCTCCCACCAGACTCTATTCCAATCACAGCACTCTATAAATAGCTTGGTGCAGTAATGAGACGAGCGTGAGTGGAATGGAGAGACACTGCCACTGCCAGAGACCCAGTCCAGCTGAGCTTCACACGCACGCACATGCACACACACACACACACACACACACACACACACACACACACACACAGACACACACAGACACACACACACACGCTCACAAACACCAAGAACACAAACATTGTAAGGAGGCAGTGATTATGATCGTGATGGTGATTGACAGCTCTACTTCAAGCCACTAACAGAGACACATATGGGCAGAGGAGCAATATTAAAATACCATATGCTGCTGACCCTTGCTGGATGGCATCCATGTGAAATGCATGCAGTCAAAAATAACTCCTGCAATATTTGCAATGCTAATCCATTCTAGTGTGTGTGTGTGTGTGTGTGTGTGTGTACGAGTGTGGGGGTGGGTATGCGATGTGTGCTTACAAGCCTCCAGCTAACTTGACTCGTTGCTGCAACACACACACACACACACACACACACACACACTGTGTGTGTTCCTCTCAGTAGGACTGGACAAAGGACAGGGGAAATGAAGAAGCGAAGGTGTCCAGCTTCCTTAAAGATAAATCAATCAGCCCACATGCCTGTTCTCTGAGGCTGCCAAGTGCTGTTGGTGTGTTGGTGCGCACTAAATTCTGTCGTTCTTATACCTACTGACAGCACTCAGCAACATGAAACTACAGAGCTATGGGCTGATTCACTCCGGATAATCGTTCTAAGAAGCAGAGAGTAGGGATATCAACGTGTGAAATGTCTCTCTCTCTCGCTTTCTCTCTCTCATTGTATGTAGGTGTTATCTAATGAGAGAAATGATTTAATACCTTTACACACCTGTGAATTTACTCTCTTTCACACGCATGCACGCACGCACACACACACGCACACAGACACACACGCACACACACGATAAACAGGCTAAGGTTGTGGATGAACAAAGGGACCCTGTGAATGCTCCAGCAGCAGCAACAGGGACAAGAGCAACAGGGCTGAGTTGCTGAGTACAAAGCAACAGCTGGAGGAACAGAATAAAGATGGTGAGCCCGCTGATCAGAGACCTGTGCAGAGCATCGAGGAGAGGGTGGGAGTGGGAGGGAGGGAGAGAGAGTGAGAGTGAGTGAGAGAGAGAGAGAGAGAGATCTGTGTGTGTATGAGAGCCTCAGGTAATCATACATTCTCATGAGCCACAGGGATTGGAGGAAGCATCCATGGAGAAATCATGCATTGTTACGGACAATCAGCTTCCAACTTAGATCTGTTCCCCTTGCCTCTCTGTCTCTGGTTATCTCCCACTCACCCTCTCCATCTCCCCGTCTCTCCCACTCTCGCACCCTATTTCTATCTCTCTCTCTCTATCTCTCTCCCTCTCTCTCTATCTCTCTCCCTCTCTCTCTATCTCTCTCCATTTGATTAATTCTCTGCCTTTCTCTCTCCATCAATCTCTTTCTTTCCACTCCTGTCCTTCCCCGTCTCCATCTCGTCTACTTACTCCCCCCTTCTCTCTCTCTCTCTCTCCCCCCCTAATTCTCCCTTTTTCCCTCTCCCTGCGCTGGGGCAGTAATTAAATAGCTGGCCGTGGCTGCTGTGTTGTGTCGTGATGTGGTGCGGAGCCTCCAAAGGGACGGTGTAAAGGGCTATCTGTGCCGTGGCTCAGGCTCTGCTCAGGGGATCAGGGACCTGGCAGAGAATACACACCTTCCAGCACCTCGGCCCGGACACCAGCTGTGCGTGTGCGTGTGTGTGTGTGTGTGTGTGTGTGTGTGTGTGTGTGTGTGTCTGTGTCTGTGTCTGTGTCTGTGTCTGTGTCTGTGTCTGTGTCTGTGTCTGTGTCTGTGTCTGTGTCTATTTGTGTGCCCTGCTGCAACAGCTTGGACACACAAACAAACACACACGCACACACACAAACACACACAGAAAACAATGTGGATAGGGAGAGGAAGATGTTACATCTGAGGAGGTCATAAATAAATGAGAACCGCACAGACAGGGGAGGCCCAGAGTACAAACACACACACCAGCAGAGAAGAAAACTTGGCAGAGCAGAGCAGAGCAGAGGAGAGGAGAGAGGGACAGATGAAATACAGTACATGTAAGCGGGAGGAGGAGGACAGGAAGAGGAGAGAGAGGAGGAGGAGGAGAAGCACATATTGAAAGAGGAGTGAGGTAGAGAGAGAGGGATAGAAGTTCTCTACAGAGAAAGAGAACAAGTAAAGGTGGCAGAGACACAGAGAGAGGGGAGAGAAGGCAACAGAAAGACAAAAAGACATGAGAGAGAGAGGGAGAGAAAGAGGGTGAGAGCGAGAGAGGGAGAGAGAGAGAGAGACAGACATTATCTCAGAGCAGTAAGCAGTGGGTCAGAGCAGCAGCTCATGAGCAAACAGGAGCTCTGGGGCTTAGAGGATTCACTCCTCTCTAGAGTCAACCCCCTCCCCCCTTTCTTTCTCTCTTTTTCTCTGACTGTTTCCTTTTCTCCTGTTTTTTCTCCCTCCATCACCACCTCCCTTCCCAACTCTGTTTCACTCCTGCTCAGCCTCAACATCTATCCTCTGCCTCCCCATATTCATCCCTCCTTTTCTCTCTTTTCCATTTCTCTCAGAGAGAGGTATGGAAAAGAGAGAGCCCTCTTTACGGCCGTCTCTCTGTCCCTTTCACTCGCTAACTGCATCTCTTTTCGGGCTTTCCCCCCAACTCCTCCATCTCGCTGTTGTCTTCCAAATGTCAGTCACTCCAAGGGAGATGTGATCTGGCAGCATTGTAAATACCCTCCCCTTAGTCCCACTGAGCTCATGAGAAAATCACCACAAGGAAACAGGCAAAAGCAAGCACTAAATAAATAAACAAAAAACTTGAGAAATACATAAATGAGACAGAATGAGAGAAAAAGAGTGCAAAAGAAAGGGAGAGAAAGCAAGAGAGGCCGAGAGAGAGAGAGAGTGTGTGACTAGAGTTAGAGAGAAAAACAGAGAGAAAGACAGAGAGAGAGAGAGAGAGATAAAGAGCAGACACAATAAAAGCCAGGTCATAACAGATCAAACCATCACAGGGGAAATAGATGTAAGATCAGCAACAATACTATGCGAGATAAAAAGAACTAAAGGAGGACAGAGACAAGAGAGAGAGAGAGAGAGAGAGAGAGAGAGAGAGAGAGAGAGAGAGGGAGGAAAAAAATAGAGGTTTTCAAAGGTGGCCTAGCCGTGGCCTGTTTTGTTTGTGGTGTGTGTGGCTGAACAGCAGCGGGGGCTAACTGTGCTCTCAATGAGGCCTCACCTATGCAAGTCACCCACAGCTGCCCCTCAGCACTGGCCAAACACACACAGCAGTCAGCACAAGCAGAATCTACACAACTACAGTAACCATGCAGGTCAAGAACAATACACACATTAAACACACTAACAGACTCTGTCTACATCCAATCACACACACAGACACACCGATACATCCAGACACAGATACCCACACACAGACATTGTTTGAAACTGCTGATAAGTGTTATTCATTTATTACTGTTTATATTCCAATAGCTCCCCTTTGAATACAAGTCATTTCTCACCAAAAAAATGTCTAAGCTAATATCAAGCTAAATATCAAGATGATTCCATTAAAAACTTTCCATACCCAACAATGACCAATAAACTGCACACAGACACACGGATAAATCCATTCACACATGCAAAGACATAAATAAATAAACCCACAAGGAGACACACACACACACACACACACACACACACACATTCTTGCACACCTACAGAAATGCAAAAATAAAGAAATAAACATCACCACAACCTGCTGTCATCACTTCAAAATCCCAGAATCTTAAAGCCTGTGGGATAGAAAACCTCATCTAGGGGTTCCTACCATCTACATAGACACAGATAGTGTGTGTGTGTGTGTGTGTATGTATATGTGTGTGTGTGTGTGTGTGCGTGTGTGTGTGCGTGTGTGTGTGCGTGTGCGTGTGCGTGCGTGTGTTTTGACAGAGAGAGAATGTCTTCAGCCATAGCCCTGGGGGGTGTCAACAACAGCGGCTGGGGACAGTTGAGGTGGCAGCCCCCCACAGAGAGTTGGAGCATTGGGAGAATGTGCTCATGGGGAATCACAAACAGGCTTTGGAGAGAAAATCATAGGCTTCTGGACTCTATAAGTGTGTGTGTGTGTGTGTGTGTGTGTGTGTGTGTGCGTGTGAGAGAGAGAGAGTGCGTCACAGCAAGACAGTTGCCCAGAGTTATTGTGTAGAGAGGTGTGTGTGTGTGTGTGTGTGTGCGTGTGTGTGTGTGGTAGGAGTTACGCATGCTGAGAGAGAAAAAAAAAAACAGTAAGCAAAAGAACAATAAAGGTCACCTCAATTATTTCTCCCTTTGCTAGTATATCATTATCTGTAAGTGTGTGTGTGTGTGTAAAGTTGCTGAGGGAGCCATGTGGCTCCAGCAGTCTATTTGGAAGGCCTGTTTGATGGTACAAGGGTTGGATGAGCCTATGGGCGGTGAGCTGTGCAATCCTTAGCAGCCCTGAGGCTGGGTCCATAGACTGCTCAGCAACACTGCAGTCACAGGCTCAAAATAGAACCGTATTCTCTGGTAAACACGTAAACACACACACACATGCATGCACGCACGCACGCACGCAACGCACAGGAAACTTGATCTCACCCTCAGTAAATATACACAATAGATAACATAACATTCTTTCACCCCCTCTCACTCACACACACACACAGACAAAAGGTGAGGGTTTTGGTGGAAGACGGTGTGTGCACACACAGACACACACACACAGGGGCCAAATCCTCCCTGAGCAGAGCTGAAGGCTGTCAGTGCAGGCAGATGGTGGTGGCATTTGTGCCCACGGATCTCCAGTGCCATCCCCGGCCCACTCACTACTCTACACTATGACTGATTCTACCATTAGAACAGAGAGAGACAGAGAGAGAAACAGAGATAGAAAGAGAGAGGGAAAGAGAGAGAGAGCGAGAGAGGGAGAGAGGGAAAGAGAGAGAGAGAGAGAGAGAGAGATGAAGAGGCGATATATGAAGAGAGGGGCAGAGAGAATGAGGGAGTGCAATAGATGACACAGTAAATGAGGAGGATGAGAGTGAGAGAGGTCTTAGATATACAGGGAAACCTAAAGATTAAAAACGGGTTTCAAGCCATTACGTATGATACGTACCATTGAAATAAAATGCTAAACTAACGGATCTGTATTTGTTTGCAGTGGCTGTAGATTTATAGTAACACCTGCGGTTTTCCAGAATGTCTCAAATAAGACACTTGTATGCTTAGAATATTAAGTCATGACATGAAAAAAAGCCATTAACTCTGATGTGGGGACAAAGGTACGGAATAACTGCAGCTGCACAACTTTATTTACTCCTACGCCCCTCTACATGTTGTCCTTCAGGCTCCCCAGGTAGAAAAATGAGGCAATCTTAAACAGGAATAAAAATAGTTTAATTCTCCCTGTCTAGAAATTTGTTATTTCATCAAATCTTCCATTGCATTATACATGCGACTTGCCAGAAGCGGTGTTGGGCCAGCACACATTGGTTTGAATTATGAGCCAACGCAACATGTGTTTTCTTCAGAAATTTTCCACCGCGCTTTCAATAATTAGCTGAGAAATCGCCAGCGATGGAGCCAAATTTAGCCTTGCAGGTGCACCACACAACACCTCTGCGTGACTGGAGCAGGTTGGGAGGGGGGTGGGTTAAGGTGTAAAATGGGGACAATGAGGGCTGATGGTGGCACTGGGGAACCCAGCAGCCCCGGCACACAAGTCCCTTAATGAAATTGACTGCAGGGCTGTGGACTGAACTACAGCAAATGAGCTGCGCTAACTACGACAACAAAACCTGCTGGTGTGGCACCCATTAAGCACGCACGCACACACACCGAACCAAACGAACGTACACACAACGTATCAAACGAATCACGCATACTGTAGTTGGTGCAGCTTACTCGGCCGATAAAGAAGAGCTGACGTTTTCAATTAGAGGCCCATTACAACAGGGAGGGGAAAATAAGCACAGGGTCTCACTGCAACTGCTCCGATCATTCAAGAAGGCAATTACAGTTTAAAAAGTTTAAGCAAGCGAGAGGAAATAATTGAAGACTTCAACACTGCACTGTCAATGGGGGTGCGAGAGTAAAGAAGTGCGACTAGTCGTGGTGGAGAAAAAGCCAAGGGGACTGAAGAGCAAACAGACTGTGGACAAACGGCTGGGCAGCAAGCAGCTAGAACTTACCCCACCTCCCATCGTCAAATAAAACGCACACTTACACGTGCACACACACAGGTCAGGTGCACATCATTCCCAAGAGATGCTGGCTGTGGAATGATTTGTGTGTGTGTGTGTGTGTCTGTGTGTG
>JAIFZK010000011.1:10292500-10302500 GCA_027481765.1 Tenualosa thibaudeaui
CCAACTGACAAAGCTTTAAGACAATAAATTATGTTTTCTAGCATTTTGTTTTTAATTCTGTTTGTTCATCCTCCACTCCCTGAAATAATTCCAAGCTTAGCTTAGCATCCCAAGCGACAGTTTAGTCAGTGGCTTGGAAGTTCAGAGAGAGGGAGGCTAAAATGTGCTTGTGCACACATCTCTTGGTTGTCTGTATGTCACACGCCAAGCTGCACATTCACATTAATCCACTAAGATGTTCTCTCTGAGGGGAAGTGACAAATGCGAAGTTATGAAAATCACTGTTTTCCCCTTTTGAATGAATAGAACGTTCATGTCAGTCAACTCAATGGAAAATGCTGAGTGATTACTGGCTGTAAAGAGTCACCCGTGGTATATCAGGGGATATTTCCACTCAGTGATGCACAGAATTCATTTTGTCCAATCAGAAATTCATAAATGATTCAACTGGACCTGTTTATACAACTGGAACTGTTGTGTAAACTCTGTATAACAAATCAGCACTGTGCACACCCATGTTTGTGATTAGAATTATGCTCATGCAACCAAACTAGCTACCAAAATGCCAGTGTCACTGAATTAAACCAGCATGACGTCATGTGCAGTGTGTTGTCTCCAGCTGTGATGCCATCAGTGAAATTTCACCCAATGTGTGTTACTTTAGTCTCGAGATCAGGAATTGTTAATGTTGTTAATGGCACATTATTCTGTGTTCTATTTACATCCCTTCTGGTCCTTTTTAAGGATATTTCATCCCATTGTTTCTTTGAACACGCACACTAAATTGCAACCTGACCTCTGGGTGGTGGCACAGGTGGTAGAGGTGCTGTTTGAGCCCCACTCTGGCTGAACCAATCGAAGTGTCCTTGAGCAAGATACTGAACCCCAAATTGCTCCTGGTGGCAGGTTGGCACCTTGCATGGCAGCCTCTACCACCGGTGTGTGAATGCATGTGTGTGAATGGGTGAATGTGAGGCATACTCTATAAAGCGCTTTGAGTACTCGTAGGAGTAGAAAAGCGCTATATAAATGCAGTCCATTTACCATTTACCTTTAGTCTGCCCTATGTGCCAAATGAATGCAAAAAGTCACAGTCTGTCAACCATAAGCTACTGTGTGACCTCACTCCAGTACCACTGATTCTATAATGCTGGCAAATGCGGTATCACCTGACTTGGACGTCCATATCGCCGAAATACTTCCAATTTACATCTCTGTATGTGACAGATTGAAACTGCTTTACAAGTATCAGATGGCTTTCCACGGGGTTAGATATCAAATTCCTGATATCAAACCGTATTTAGAGTCCCTACTATAGCAAATTAAGTGAGCTATTTTTGGGGGGGCTTTCTTGGCTTCTCCCATTGAACTCCTCGAAACTGCACCCTCAGACAGTACAGTTTAGCCACAGCAGAAATTCCTTGTTGTGTATTTTGGAGTTAAACAAGCCTACTCTTACTTCAGAACAAAGGCCCTTTGGTGGCTGTTGGGCTAATGTCTGAGCAGATTTCATCAGTAACTGCAGGGGAAACAAGCGAAACCCGCCGACACAGAGAAACCCTGCCTCTGACTCATACTGCCCAAAAGGACCAGTCTGTATAAATATTAACAACTAATAAATTTTAGAGATGAGCGTAGGGGAGAGGAAACCATCTATTTGTCAAACTGGCAACAGAGGGAGGAAATGCCTCGTGGAAAAAAGAAGAAGGAAAACATGAAAGTAAACAACAAGAAAGAAAGCAAGCAAAAGTTCTATTAATTTTGTTTTCCCTTTTTTCCCTCTTTTTTTTTCTCTCCCTCTCTCCTTTTTGCGATTTCACTTTCATTTCTTCATTCTGCAGGCTGGTCACAGCCGTCTGGGCCCAGAGTGGGTTATAAATATGGCGGGTTATCTGAGGGAAGATCTGAATGGGGGTCTGGTGAGTCTATGCTCAGGCTGACCAACCTAAAAATAGTCTCTCACACACACACACACACACACACACACACACACACACACACACACTTCTCTGACTGTCTGTCTGCTCATTTGGCCGCATCATAGCCAGTCTATTTGCCTGTCTTCTGCATTATGCTGTTCATTTAATGTGTGGCTGCACTGCTCTTGAAGTCATTATCAAAGGCTGTCTCCGGAAACGAATTTTCTCTGAGGAGACCTTAGGTCACCTCTCTCTCTCTTGCACGATGGTTTGTGCCCTTCTCGACTTTTTTTTTTTTTATTTGTCCCTTTTTCGCCTGATCTTTGCTGATTATATCAGTCTCTCTCTCTCTCTCTCTCTCTCTCTCTCTCTCGCTAACTCTTGTCCTTTCACTCCCTCTTTCTTTCGGGATGGAGTGTTTCATTAAGATGGTGACCACTGGAAGAGGAAGGTGAGAAAGAAAAGGCTTTTCACTCGCGGCCGGCTTTGGCACTCTCGAATTGCAAAGAATCCTGTGATCTGCGCCATAATCCATTCTGGGCCATTTTTATAATCAAGCATATGCTACTCCCTCTGAGGTAACAAAAGTATTTCTAAGACAACCGCTCCTTTACATCTAAGATACTGCATAAAAATTGAACAATAAGCACCACTATGGGATAAATCAAAGCACCATTTTATTCCAATCCCTTGGCATATTACAATGTCCTCC
The DNA here is from genome assembly GCA_027481765.1 of Tenualosa thibaudeaui. Taxonomy (NCBI): domain Eukaryota; kingdom Metazoa; phylum Chordata; class Actinopteri; order Clupeiformes; family Clupeidae; genus Tenualosa; species Tenualosa thibaudeaui. Next base: position 10,295,132 of record JAIFZK010000011.1, read on the forward strand.
GCTTCCTAAAATTGCGGCCGTAATGCAAGTCAGTAATTTGGTCCATTCTGGGGTATGGAGCACTGCGATGGGCATGTCACCATCAGCCAAACCCATTGCGTGGTACTGCTGTCTCCTCTCCATTTTACTGCCCCCCTCTCCCATTCTGGTGCCATTCTGACATGCTCGTCCGGTCCCCTGGCTCCCCTGTCGCATCTCTTCTGGATGATTCTGGGGAGGCTGACTGCTGTTTCCCAGGAAAGGGTGAAAAGGCCACAGCGAAATCTTGTGCACAATTCAGAGAATTTTGATAGTAACCCAAGGGCAGAAGATGCTCAGGGATCAAACTCATCCACTGTGTGTGTGTGTGTGTGTGTGTGTGTGTGTGTGTTCATATAACCAAGCTGCGCCTGGTTCCACGGCACCCACACAGAATGTTTGCTGCAGGGTTAACATGGGATTAAGTCCTTTTTCAGTGTGCTTTGGAAAAGATAACCGTTTGTACAGTGGCATGTACACTTTGCTGAGGGGCAGCCAGGCTCAGGACATATATAGAAAGACATAGAGCAGTTTTTTTTTCATGTTCCCTCCTCTCCCTAGTGTGTGTATGTGTGTGTTTGTGTGTGTGTGTATGTCCTCCCCTGCCCATTTCCAAGAAAGTGGCATTTAAACAGAATTATTAAGATGGTTTTTCACTGTCGCCATTTGGCTGTGAAGCACCCAGGGGACTGAAGGAGCACATTTCTTCTGAATGTGGCACCTTACTGGGGAGAGCTTACCCAGCCCTGAGAGATAAAACATACACAAACTAAGAGGAACCAGGGGGGCTCGCTCACTTGCTCACTCACTATCACTTACCTCACTCAAACACATTCGAAAACAAGGAACATATGTTTTCTTTCCCGGCGCCATTCTTGCCAAGTTTTAAAAAATAATAGTGACTTCCTAAACAACAACCAAGATATTTTTTTTTCTTTCAGACTGGCCTACAATGGCACTGCTTTCACCTCCATACATCAACATCAATGCACCTGAAGGTCTTCAACTCCTTCACACCTAAAACCACACTTCCTGGCCTTCCCACAGTTCACTTGCATCATTCTCAACACAATCCCACAATCCCCTCCTCTTCACACACCATGGGGACAAATACAGTGGCGGACGGTGGTAGCGAGCAGCAAAGCTTAAGACTATCAGCTCAGCGGTGATGGTGCAGACAGGGCCTGGGTGGGTAAGCCGGTTTCTCAAAGCGGTGGCCCGGGGGGGTGTCACTTTCTCAGCCTCCTCATCTGGAAATTTGCGGGGTTGAAGATAGCAGCAGCTCTTGGGCTTTCACTTTTAGAAAATATACAGTGACGGGGAGAGAGAAAGAGAGAGAGAGAAAGAGGGAGAGAGGGAGAGAGGGAGAGAGAGTGAGAGAAAGAGAGAGAGACAGTGATTGGAAGGAGAAGAGAAAGGTGTAAGTTAGACACAGATAGAGAGAGAGAGAGAGAGAGAGAGTGTTTTGAGAAAGAGGCCTCTACATCCAATGCCATCTGTCATGGGTAGATAGGTTCATCAGAGGAGAGCCTAAGTAAAGACGCATGGCTTTGCCTGCGCCCCAGAGCAAATCACTAAAGGTGCCTTGATTACTTTCCACCTCCTCCTCCTCCCCCCTTCATGACCTGTCAGTCAAGCTCCTCTCCTACCCCCTAGAGTCTAATGGCTCCAGCCAAAGACACAGGGAGAGAGGAAAGGAAAAAGATACAGCAGGAAAGAGGAAGAGAGGGAGAGAGAGAGAGAGAGAGAGAGAGAGAGAGAGAGAGAAATTGGCTGAGCTTTGCTTGCTCAGTAGGATGACTAGTGAGTCATATGTATGTTTGTGTGTGTGTGTGTGTGTGTGTGTGCTGTGGCGTCTGTGACAGATGCACACACACGCTGACACTCACAGCCTGACACAAACACACACGCGAGGTGGGAGTGCGGATCAGCTATTGACTCCAATCAGGCAGGGACACCTGGGTAAATGATTTGTGAAAAACTGAGTGTGTGCCCTCTGTGCAGGCAAGACACACACACACACACACACACACACACACACACACACACACACACACACACACCAAAATGCTCACAAATTCCCACACTGCAACTGAAAACAAATACTCTTTGCTAAACACACACACGCAGGCACACACACACGCACGCACGCACGCGCACACACACGCAGACACGCACACACACACACACACACACACAGCAAAACAGTGGAAACACCAGGGGAGAGTGGAATGGAGGCGCCCAGTTAAAGGTCAAGTAAATATGTTCATTTCTCTTCTGACTGAGCAGCATTGCGTCGCAGCCTCTCAGATTTACGAGGCTCCCCTACACCGAGAATCTTGGCACACACGTGCCCATAACAGCTGGCAATAACAAACACACACACACACACACACACACAATTAAGAGGCGAGGCGCACACACACACACACACACACACACACACACACACACACACACACACACACACAGACACACACCATTCTCGCATACACACCCATCTGCCTACCTGCCCAAGATATGTGTATGCTTTGGAGATCCTTACCAATGTAATCAAAATAAACTTTAATATTACTCTTTGATATAGCTTTTGGATTTGGAATCCACGTACACCAAATCCTAGTGGATTATCTGGGAGAAAAAGCTGTGTAAAATGAAGCCAATGTATAGAAAAATGGTCATCCAGAATTCCAACTAAACCCCTCTGGAATACTGTGTGTGTGTGTGTGTGTGTGTACATCAGTATATATATATATATATGTGTGTGTGTGTGTGTGTGTGTGTGTGTGAGTGTGTGTGTGTGTGTGTGTGTGTGTGTGTGTGTGTGTGTGTGTGTGTGAGCATGTGCCACAGGCGGTGTAATTGTCCAGTGCTGCGGGATTAGAGAGGCTAAGTGGTTATGGGGCTTTTGTCCAATGAGACGTCTGGCTGCACTGCTAGCGGTGTGAGCAGCCCTGTGGTGAGGCAGCGGCCTTAAGCTGCAACGGCCGGGGGGGATGGGGGGTTTACACAGTAGATCCCCGCCCTACTTGGGCCGACCTCAAACACTGGAGGATGCTATGGGGAAGGAGAACGTATATACAGCCAGACACAACCGTAAAGAAATGCTCATTTGCTCTGCCTCTGCTCTCTTGTTCTCCCTCTCTCTTACGCTCTCTTACACACAGACACACCCACACCCACACACACACACACACACACACACACACACACACACACACACACACACACACATCTATCTAAATGCTATGTGAGAAGGAAAATCATTGATCTAGCATGGCTCATGACTGCTTGACCGCCTGATCACTCCGCTTCACATGACTTGGTTAATAAGTGTCCTCACAGTAACAAACGTCCCACACACACACACACACACACTGACTCCCTCCTTAACACGCATGTGCGCACACACATGCACACACACACACCTTGTCCAGTACAGTGCCTGACAGTGAAGCTGTACCACAGCATACCTATTCACTCCTCCGCTGAGCTAAAGCAGGAGTGGTGTGAATGTGCAGCAATGGAGCCGTGCTTTTTCAGTCTTGCTACGAGGAGATGAGGTACAAAAGGAAGCATGCTTGACAGCATCCACCCACCGCCTGCCCGCTCAGCCCAAACACACACACAAACACAGACACACACACACACAAACGCAAACGCAAACACAAACACAAACACAAACACACACAGTCCAAGTTACAGGGGGACATAAATTGCCTTGTCACGACAGAGTGGTTGTTTGTTTTCGGAGGGGAATGTCCTGAAACTGCAGGCATTGGCACAAGCATGACGTGCAGCCCAACGAGTGCAGACGCCTCACCTGCGCCCTACAGACTCAACAGAACGCACTTCAGTTAAATGCAGGACACACACACACACACATGCACACACACACACAGAGGCAAAATAAATTCACACTTTATGAGTGCCTTGTACGGAGAGAAGTCAATTGAGCAGAAAATGAGATATCTGGGTGTCTTTGCATGTTTTTGCACATAGCTGGTGCATGAGGTTGCATTTGTGTGTGTGTGTGTGTGTGTGTGTGTGTGTGTGTGTGTGTGTGTGTGTGTGTTTAGTACACTTGATTTGCCCTGTTCTGGAAGAGAGCATGAGAAGCATAATTATGCCATTATTAATCAGAGAGCGCTGGCTGCCACAGAGGACGTAAAAACACCACACGTGCATATGTGTGTGTGTGTGAATGTGAATTGTTGCAATTATTCTGTGTCCCTGTACCAGTCTGTCTGTCTGCTTGCATGACTCAGATGGCTAGCGAATAAAAATGAACCTGCTGAACCTGAACTACACACACACACACACACACACACACAGAATCACACAGACCCTGGTTTCTACCAACTCAGAGAAAACCCAACAATCTCAACTTCTAACACATGAAACAAACCATTCTGATAAGAAGCCCTTTGTGCAGTATTCCTAACCAGATACATGCTACTCCAAGCCCCTTATCAGTAAACAGCATTAAAATACATTGTTTTCAGGGGCCGGGAGAATATGAAAGACATTGAAATGTGCAAACAATTACAACTGTTGTGAAATTTGTGAGTGTGTATATGTGTCTGATCCACTAATGGAGCAGAAAAGTGAACCTACTGAACCTGACACACAGACACACATGTACACAGGGATGGACTGACCATCTGGCATACCAGGTATTTGCCCGGTGGGCCAACGTACTACCGTTGTTACTGTTTTTTTTCTTTGTTTTTTTTTTTGGTCTGACCGCCACTGACCCCTTAGTCATAGGTCAGACAGATAAAACTGATAAAACTGATCTAAACAGATGTGGTGGTGGCTGTTTGCAAAGTTAGGATGTTTGCAAAGTTAGGATAATGCTGCAATAATTCTCCAGGGTTGCTTCACATCCACATTTGTCTCGTTACCTTTATGAACACAGGTGTAGTTGACCACCATGATGTAATGTCATAAATAATGATAAAGCTGATCCCAAAATACTACTGATGGTGGACATCAGCTGTTGGCTGAGTTAGCTGATGAACACCAATGCATGCTCGTGTAATTGGCGCAAACCGCAAGCCGCATAATGCGCTGTCTTGAAGCAGCGTGCACACAACAGAGCTGAATGAAGACAGCTGAGGTTCATAAGCGTGACTGTAATCCTGCCATCAACAAATTTATACATAGCGTGATTTCAAAAATGTCCTCCTCCAGATGCTTTCAAAATAATCTGACCAGAAAATGAGTGGGGAAAAAAAAGAAGAGAAGTTACACGCCTAAAATTCCTTTCCATAACCATCTATGTGTTTGTTTTATTGACATACTCCCATTATGCTATTACATAGCCTATTACATAGCCTAAACCTTCAAATTGAACCTGGAACTTTAGATCGGTAAGCCCTTGAGGATTCACTTGGGTTGGTTTGGCAGTGAGAGTGTCGTAAATTGCTGTTCCGTACTCAATTGTGATTAGCATTATGTATGTGATATAGTGGGCCAGCTCAGAGCTAAAATGCCAGGGTAGAATTTATGTCCCAGTCCATCCCTGCACGGACACACACAGAAAAGTATGCATCCTGATCACCATATTCGCACTTTAAAAAGTGCCTCACTTCTAGTGGCCTACTCTAGTGAAGTAGACCCGTTAGGAAAATTATGTAAACTATTCAGCTGTCCTTTCTACAAAATTATCAGGCCTTCAGTCAGACTCTCTGTCTCTCTCGTTATCGACCTTTCTACCTGTCCACTTCTCCAGTGTATGGCCAACTGCTATGGACGTGACTAGGACATGCTGACCCTGGCTGGTACACACTCCAGCTGTGCCTTACCGAACAGTGAGTACTCAGTGAACTACATCTCTCTCTCTCACACACACACACACAAAAAAAATACCTGCTAAAGCGAACCCAATGAACTTCTTAGCAAGCCACACACATTCGCAAAGATAGCACAAGAGGACAAATGCTCAGAGTTTAGGGTCTCTCTGCACTGACATGGTAGGCTGAACCCAGCAAACCCCATTGAGAACACACACACACACAAACATACACACAGACACACACAGACACACACACACAAACTACTGATGTTGTTTGTGTCATCCGTGTGCTTTTGAAAACCAGGAGATAAAATTAAAAGATGACATCATAGGTCACATCAGAGAAAGAGAGAGAGAGAGAGAGAGAGAGAGAGAAGAAAGGCCACACATGTCAAGGGCTGAACCCAGTCAGCAGTTCACCCAGGACTGATGTTTCTCCAGCATCTTGTACATGATTGACTCAGTTAGGGGGTAGGCAGGCAGTCTGATGGTGCTCATTTCAGGTTTATACTATGAGACTATCTGATGCCCAGCGGAGTTTATATGGGAGTGCGTATGTGTGTGTGTGCTGTGTGTGTGTGTGTGTCTAACATGCCCACATTCTTCAACGAGGCTGAAAGGCTGCCTTTAGGCTGTCATAATGTCAGCAGGAAAGGCAATGTTCTCCTTGTACACACACATTCACCACACACACACACATTCAGAAAATAATTACAATAATAAACCACAGATGCTCATTGTCTCAAAAGCCATCAAAGAAGCAAGCGGAGAGATGGGAAATAGAACACGACTACGCTAGGAGCCGCAGAGCGCAAAACAAAAAGAGCTGTCACTAAAATACACGCACGCACGCACGCACGCACGCACGCACGCACGCACGCACGCACGCACACACACACACACACACACACACACACACACACACACTCAACTTGTATTGTCTCATGTAGGAGCAAACAGCAAACAGTTGCAAAATCCATTAGAGGAATACAGTATTGCGGTGTAGGTATATCCCAATGATAGTTGTTGCTATTGGACAAGTAGGATGTGTTTGCAGTGATGCGTTTCCTGTAGCAGACAGGAAGTGGCGGTACTCACCTTGACGTGATTGTACTCAGTCTTGCCGGGCTCTGTGCTCACAGGTTTGGACTCAGCACGCGGTTTCAGCACCTGACGTAAGGGGCTCGAGATGGGCAGACCAGTCACGCTGATTCCATCTGCAACACATGAACACACACAGACACACACAGATCCCAGTGAGAATTAAGTATTTGTACATGCACATACATAACAACAGCAAGAAATAAACACTATGTCAGAGGATGTATATCCTGTGGCACACACACACAATTTTATTTGTATAGACCGCAGAGCAGAGCTGGCCTAAAACACACAGATACCACATCAAAACATTCACACATGGATGCATACAGACAACAGATAAAATGTAATGAAATACGCACACACACACACACACACACACACACACACACACACACACACACCCAGACATAGAAATAGCAGAAGCAAAACCATATCATACAGCACACA
>JAIFZK010000011.1:10307500-10325000 GCA_027481765.1 Tenualosa thibaudeaui
TCACAGTGCTTCTCTTCACTACTATATATACATCCATAGCACTTTGCCTATTCACACCTGTATATTTGTCCATATTCACACCTGTATATACAACAAGTAACTTGCGAATAAACATTTACATTTATGCATTTAGCACACTTTTATCCAAAGCGACTTACAACTCGTTAAGTGTTCAGGGCCAGTCTCCCCTAGAGAATCTTAGGGTTAAGTGCCTTGCTCAAGGGCACAACGGTGGCAGCTGGGATTCGAACTCACAACTTTTCAGGCTACTTACTAGCACACTAGCCAGGTTCCTTAACCGTTACACTACCACAATAAACAGAAATTAGGAGTTAATATTGGAAAAATCTATTATGGTCTATTATGGGTAGAATAAAGTCACGCAAAATAAAGTGATGTGTAATGACTAGCAAATGACTAGTACGTTATTAATTTGCATGTTAATAAACAGCTTGTTAATGGCGGATCTGTGCGTGCCAATATAAAGTGTTCATCTGCACATTCCTCTTTTATAAATCAATACTAATTCATACCCATCTCCCATACCCATACACTGCCTTATCTGTAAATAACTGCACCCATAAGTTATTTGCACATAATCTGCACATATCTATTCCCACTTTTACACTGCCCATATTTGTACATAATTGCTCTTAACTGTACATACTGTAAATATTGGACTTTCTGCTATTTGCACTTCTGATTAGATGCTAAACTAAATTTCACTACCCTGTATTCATGCATGTGTAATGACAATAAAGTTGAATCTAATCTAACCTAATCTCTAAGTAAACAGAGATAAGGCATTAAAAACCAAGAAACCCAAAAAAGGGCAGAAGTCTGATAAGAAGACCGAGACTAATGTGGTAGCATTAGCAACATGTCACAAGTATACAATAGGTGGCTGAATCCACATGTTACCACAGCGAGACAAACGAGACACACTACATCAAGAGACAAAAGAGACACACTACATCACACCACTGCGCTGCTCCTTTTTATCATCTTCCCCTTTCAATTCACAGCCCCCCCACCCTAAAAAAAATAACATGGCTTAATTAGCGTTTAATACGCTAATTATTACTGGGCGCTTTCCCATGTTTAAGGAAAATAGAACAATAACATCTGGGCTGTTTAGCATTCACATTTAGCCATAACCTCCCGTTCCATCCCGGCCTAACCTCACACACACACACACACACACACACACACACACACACACACACACACACACACACACACACACACACACACACACACACACCTCTTATGAACATAATGGGGAGGCATTAAGGGCTTGATCCAGGGGCAAGCTCTGGCTTATCTCCCTCAGTCAAGGTTTGTGGTTAGCACAGCGCTAATTAAAAAAAAAAAAAAAAAAAGACCCATAATCAGGTTTGTGCACTCGTGCAGAACCTTAGTAAATACCCTAACAATAACAGAAACCAGGCAGAAAAATCCAGCGTAACTCTAACATACTTGCTAGCTACCCTGAACTGTAGAAGGGCCTCCACGAGGGCTGAGAGAGTGGTTTGTCGGTTATAAAACACAAGATGTTAATAAAAAAATATATTAAAAAACCCTCCTCTTTTCTGCTTGGAGTTGAACTTCTTTTCCACTCAAAACAGTTAGGGTGCCTCGGCTAATACGCGAGGCACGGCAGGTGCACAATACACAAGGCATCCACGATGCCCAAGCTGTGCATAAAACCATTACTGCCAATATAAGATAAAAAAAGACAGCATGCTGCTGTCTGATCGCTACCTAAGGCTGTTCAGTCTCCTGCAGCTGCCTGCTTGTTTCTTGCATGGAACAGAGAGAAAATCTCCTCTAAGGAAGTGAAATATAGACATTGACACAGCATCAAGCATCTGAGTGAACAAGTAATTAGTGGGCGTTTGTGGTGATTTTTCAACTCAAATGGTCTTCTGCATATAATAAAGTAAGGAAGAACCGGGACGAATGAAATGGGGGACAGACAAAACATTGTGAACATTGCGAGTCCAAGGCAGTCCCATTACTGACAAACAACTTCTGTTGCTTTGTTTTGTAGCACAAAAAACAAAACAAATAAAAACAAATGCAAACCAGCAGATCACCAGTTGCTGCACATAGACAGCATAACGTCTGGCGTGGCAGAGAGGACTCACCATCATTGAGGTCCTGCAGCAGGTTCTCCTGTCCAGAGAAGTCCAGCTTGACTTTGATGCAGACGGGGATGGTGAGGGACTGGCCAGGCTTGAGGGGCAGGTGAGAGCTCGCCTCCTTCAGGTCCCAGCTCAGAAACTCGCCAAACAGCTTCTCTGTGGGGTGCATGAGAGAGAGGGGGGCGGGTGGGTAGGGGGTTAATCCACACATACACACAACTAGCATTTTAAAATTGTATTTCAATTTCTGCCAATTTGCTGCTGGCAAATTGTACTCTTAGTAAGGCTTTAAATGTGTCAAACAGAATGACCATTATGGATGTTCATATGGATTCAGGATCCCCAGACTGCCTATGTGCATGTACATATTAGTGCTATGGAGAAAACTATGTGCATGTACATACTGTGCTATGGAGGAAACTACGTGCATGTACATATTAGTGCTGTGGATAAAACTATTCCTATTCCTTTACCCATTACCCATTTCAATTGCCTCTGACTCAACATAGCCATAAAATCATAAAATCAGACTGGCTATTGCTTATTTATAATGAGTATTAATCAGGAGAAGAGGAAGAGGAGAAAAAAAAGCTGTTGAAATGCCCTCACCACAACCACAAGAATGGGCTTTCACAACTTCAGAGTTACAACAGAGCTTACTTCTTAATATATTGCTGAAATACTCACTTTGTCATTAATTTATGGATTTATTTAATAAAGGTCACTGTTGCCTGCATGTGAGTAATGCTCTTTAATAAAACACACATTTTACAAGTTGGAAATGGGATGGGATGGGAGTGCTAATAAGCTAACTGTTGAAAAACGGAAACACAGAGCGGGAGAGATGGGAGTTTAGTCTGCACGGGCTCCACCGCCCACTCTCAATCTCATACACATTCACATACAAAACGGCTTAAAACCACACACTGGGCTAGGATTTCTCTACATATGTAAACATGACAGGAACTGGCAGAGGGGGAGAAAACGGGTGAGAGAGAGAGAGAGAGAGAGGGTGAGTGAGAGCGAGAGAGAGAGAGAGAGAGAGAGAGAGAGAGAGGGAGGGAGCGAGAACAAGATAGTGACAAGACACATAGGGATAAGTGGAGAATGTGTGTGTGTGTGCGTGTGTGTGTGTGTGTGTGTGTGTGAGAGAGAGAGAGAGAGAGAAGGGGGGGGGCAGGCTCACGAGCCCACTCAGCCTCCTGCATATTCATGCTCTGAACTCCAAGGGGCAGAGAGAGCAGCCGGTTTCCTGAGCCCCTGCATCGAGTTCCTCTAATCCTGGAGATTAGCATTTGTTAGCAATTAGCCTCCCGGGAAGGGAGGAGTGGATCGGCGCTTGTTGTCTGGTGTATCGTCCAGGCTCGGATGATGGGGTGGTGGGATGCTTACATGCCTGTCTGGATGTCTTGGTGTGTGTGTGTGTGTGTGTGTCTGTATCCACCTGCCTCTCTGTGCGTCAGAGTGGGTAAACGGGGGTATGATAAGGTCCCAGTGCCATGCAGGAGGCAGGACCAGACGTCAGCGCATTCATGGAGAGTGCACCACATGAATGAAACATCACCTGTGTGACTATGCAGAGAGAGGGAGAGGAGAGGAAAGGAAAGGAGAAGGGGGAGAGAGAGATAGCGGGAAGGACAGACAGATTGGGATGGGGTGAGTGATAACGAGGTGTGTTGTCGACACAAGGGGCCAAGACTGAAGATGAGATCACTATTACTCTTCCACAGTATTCTCCATTGTTTCTCATTAATAAAGGCTAACGGATGGAAATATGCTGATGTTAGGGTCAAGAACAAGTAACATGACAGCTGCAACTGTGCGTGTGTGTGTGTGTGTGTAACTGAAAATAACACATTTCAGAAAAATAACACATTTCAGAAAAATAAGCACAAAGGAACTATGTGGCTCAGTGTCATAACAGACCTGTGTGTGTGTGTGTGTGTGTGTGTGTTTGTGTGTGCCAAGTTAAGATGAAAGGTGAAGGGCTTTACATGTCCTTCGTGAAATATTCATTGCTGAGACTCGCCTGTTTGCCACCTCAGACTGCAACTCATCACTCTCTATTCTAAAAGGTGCTGTGTGGCTTAGTTTTAGAGTTAAAACAAAAACACCTCAGAACTGCGTTATCCCACACATATGTTTCTAACTAACATGTAAGCCCACAATCAAGGTGAATGTCTTTTTTGTCTTGGTCTTTATTGTCTGTTTGTTGTCTGTTGTTATCCAGATAGCTTGCAAACCGTTTAGCATGCAAATTGACTATATCTGGACTGACTGTCCTATAACAACATCCTTTACCACGTGTGACCACTTCATTACATGCAACTGAAGTGAATCCAAAGCTGCTTTCAAGGTGACTCAAAACCTGACAGGACCCATGAAAATACCATAAAGTAGTTTTAACATTAGTTTCCTGTGCAGCGAGCAGGTCCTTGCATCAGACACACCTCCAAACTCTTTCACACAGTGACTGGGGGGCTTTGATGTAGTCTGTTTTTTTTATGGACAGACTGTAAGACTAGACCACTGACTCAACCCATGTGAAATACCCCTTTCCTGCATAGGAAACACATGCACATATATAACACAGACTGTATATATAAGGACCATCCTGGTGCATACAGTTGCATGGTCTTAACACTAAATCAGATACGGAGAGAATTATTTGGATGTGCAGAGAATCATTTGAATCTATGCCACAGAGCTGTAAAAGCTCATTTACAAGGTTGATCCACACAAGGTACACACACACTCTCACAGACACACATACACACGCAGAGAGGCATTTATAATGTCTAGAATATCTGCCCTGTATCTGGTCACTCTTTTTTCTTCCCCTTTTTAAGTATAGTGTCACAAATACAGCTCCAGCAGTGACTCGTATGGCATACTGAGGTGATGAAACATAAGAAGGTCACTCTGGTAACCTACAGGAGAGGTGAAAAAAGAGTCAGGCAGAAACTAGGACTGAACCTCGGACTCAAGTCCATTTTCCTTTCCATCCAGGCTATTCAAGCCCATTAAAGATAAATGTACTTTGTCAGGCCTGTGCGCATACATGAATACACAGATCCGTCCATTAGTAGTGCAGTCGAATGGAATGAAATCCACTAAAGCACAGGTCATACAGAGTATAGGTACAACTAAATGTGAACAAACCACCTAAAACAAACATACATAGTACACAGACACAGACACGCGCACATGCACGTGCACACACTCACATACACACATACATACATAAAACAAAGTAAACAACAGCCCTAAATACAACCTAAGTTTAAAAAGAATGGCAGAACAAACATTGCTTTGACATTTTCCTCTACTGACAAAGGCAGCTAATAACGCAACAATACCGGCAGGACGTAAAAGCAGGGAGGCAGACTTTGTGTGTGTGTGTGTGTGTTCACTGCCTTGCATGTTTGCAATCAGTTGCACCACTAAAGTCACTGGTCCACTTTTAGAAGGACAATTACTGCAAAATCTGAGTAATCAACATAGAAATAATGTGCTTGAATATATAGAGCAAAATGAATTCATTTAATTTTGGAAACTGCTACACCAGTCCACAAACAGCTTTTAATAAAGATGCGTGTTCCATAAAAAAGGTTTCATAATGACAGCCTCTGTGATGGCAAAACAATTCCTAAGAGTCTACCTGCCATGGCATGGCTGCAAATGTCACAACCATTAAAAAAAATAAATAAAATCACCCAAGGTGGCATTTTTTGCAAATGACCACATACAGCATTTCAGGGCAAGGAAAAGTGAGAGCCTCTCTGGTATGCCTTCTGACTTGCGTCAGGGCAAAAGACTGTCACAAGACGGACGTCACCGGGACTGCGGCACACAGACATGTTCCAAGGGCTTTGTCGTGTTAGCAATGCTAGGATGCCTGCTGACCTCACCATCAGTGAGTGGAGAGCCATGCTCTACTGATGGGGGACAGAGTGGGATTGGGAGTGGGAGGAAGAGAGAGGGAGATAGAGAGAGAGAGAGAGATGTGGGTCAGTGGAGTTTGTGTCTTATGTCCTGTCAGATGCTCCTAAGAGCTCTGAACTGTACACACTGTTCTGAACACCCAGCTCAGTCAACACTCTAATATGCACATACACAAACACACACACTCACGTGGGCTCTAAAACCACTGTATGTGCACACACACACACACACACACACACACACACACACACACACACAAACAGCACTAGCTCCTAGTAGAGTGAAGGAAAATACATGCATGGATGAACACCTACACAGACACAGACGGCGGTACCAAGAGACTTGCTGATGTGTTCTGAAAGGTGAAAAGTCACGTGGAGGTCACACCTTTGAGGTTCACCTCCACCCCTTGCTCACCCTCCAGCCACGTTTCTCCCATCACACCCCTCATCTGGCTTCATCCAGTTTGCTCCAGTCAGACTCACACATCACAGCATGAAGGGAGAGAGTATCAGTGGTGTGTCTGTGGGCTATTTACTACAGGTGTCAGAGAGACAGAAAGATTACACTGTTAGCACGTCCAACTCTTTGTTTGTTTGTGCGTGAGTGTAAGAGAGAGGGAGAGTATGTGTGTGTGTGTGTGTGTGCCAGTATGAAGGGAGAGAGTATCAGTGGTGTGTCTGTGGGCTATTTACTACAGGTGTCAGAGAGACAAAAAAAATTAACTATTAGCATGTTCTACTCTTTGTTTGTTTGTTTGTGTGTGTGTGTTTGAGAGAGGGAGAGAGTGTGTGTGTGTGTGTGTGTGTGTGTATGTGTGTGTTTGTGAGCGAGCGAGCAAGAGAGCAAAAAGAGAAGAGAGAGGAAGGGGGAGATTTGTTGAATCTCATCCTTGGTCGCTGTTTTTTTATTATTCCTTCCTTCACCCAGAGTGTGGTTGCTAAGGTACAGCATCTCATTCTCTAACTCACTCTCTCTCTCTCTCTCTCACACACACACACACACACACACACATACAAACACACACTGGCACCGTTATGAGCACTCAGACCTGCTGTTCGGCTGGCCGCAGAGAGAGAGAGAGAGATAGAGAGAGATAAATAGATAGAGAGAGAGAGAGAGAGGAAGATGGACTAGAGCGCCAAGCAGGGAAAAAAAGGAACCCTGCCTCTAAAAATAGGCTGGAGTAAATAACACTGGCATAAATGAAGGCTGATTAAAGAACACCTGAACTTAAGGGCCATTTCCATCAGGCCTTCATTACACAGAGCACAGTCCTTAGAGAGGAAGGGAACATTTGACACCAAGGGCCATTACGAACTAACGCTTCACAGTGCCACAGGGGGAAAAGGGATGCCTCATCACCAAAATCTCAGCCACAATGTCTCGGCAAATGGGCATCTGAGTGCATGTGCATAAATGTGCTTATGCCTATGGGTGTGTGTGGGTGGGTGGGTGGGTGTGTGTGGGTGGGTGGGTGGGTGTGTGTGTATGTCATCACGTTACTGATTATTTGTGTCAGCAAGTGGACAGTTGACCTTATACACTGAATGTCACACACTTCAAACACTAAACTGTGTGTGTGTGCTTGTGTGTCTACATGTGTTCCTGCACGTACATGGCGGTGTATGCCCTCATGCTGGAGGCCTATCATTTGCAACCGCCCTGCCAAGCTCAACCAGCATACCTGCAAGTGTAGGAATCCCATAATGCAACACCACCCATGGTTCATAACGGCAGCAGGAAGTGAGCAAGCAACAGTAGCAGTGCATGCTGGGCTTGAGAGCACCGACAGTGAAGTGGACAACAAATTAGGCTCGGATTTGGTGCATCACTGAACCTCACACACACATACACACACACACACACACACACACACACACACACACACAAACACAAACACAAACAGGAAGTTTGATTAAGGACAGAAATCCTGTCTACACACAATCCCGACAGCACTGTGACGGAAGGCACAGAGACTGTGACAAATGTCATCTACAAAATCTTGTTCAAATATGGACTGTCACCTCACCACTGTTTGAGTCACCACCAGGGTGGTGACAACAGCAGACTGGTGTGACAGAGTGTGAGTGTATGGGGTGGCATATTACCGTAATTTCCCGATTATTAACTGAGGTTAATACATTGATTTTGCCAAATGTCTTCATCTATGAGTTTATTATGTGGGTGAGGATGATATACAGGATTGCATTTCTTTCTGTCATTCTACTTCATCTGATACAAGGGTGAGGTCAATACATGGTTTTGTTTTTATGAGTTTGCATAAAACACTGACCTGAAGTTTAAACAGGGTGCGGGTTATATTCAGGAAATGACTAGTGATGAGGAGAGGAGGTGCACAGCTTGTGGGGAGGGGGAGGGGCAGAAGGAGGGGCAGGGGGAGGGGGAGGGGGAGGGAGGGAAAGGTATATGCATTAAAAATACATCCTCTTAATGACACACAGAGTTAAATATTCATAAATCAGCAGAGGCCTGCGGATAGGAATGAAGAGAGCAAATGAGGTAAAGGGGGGGGGGGGTGAGAGTGGAAGAAGGGGGAGAGAGAGAACGACAGAGAGAGAGAGAAATGGTGGGAGGGAGGTAGGGAAGTGGTCAAGGGACAGATGGAAAAAAAATGGGAAGATGAGATACTGTCACTGCAGAAACAAAGGTAGAGAGAGAGAACAGGAGAGAGAGAGATGGAGGGAGAAAGAGAAAGAGAAAGAGAGAAAAAGAGAGAGAGGCAGAACAGCTGAGTCCGCTACGTTCAATCCTCTTCATTCCCTCGCTTTGTTCCCCAATGTTCTACAGGTTCCCGAACGAGACGCCACGCTGGCACAAAAGAAAGGGCCGTGAGTCACAAAGTAACCGTGGGCACCGCCGTCCCATTCATTATCAGGAGATCTGTGGCTGCAGCGGGAGCAGTGGTGGTGAGACGCCACTAAAGGATGAATGGCCTGAGCAGAGGCAAGCCCCTTAACAAACACAGAGGCTCTTCAGAAGACAGCGGGCCGGCTGGGGCTCGATGCTCACGCTCACGCTCACACACACGGCTTTCAACCGACTTTTCCACTTTTTCAATCGAGTCTATGATTCATGCCATCTGTTTGTGTGTGTGTGTGTGTGTGTGTGTGTGTGTGTGTGTGTGTGTGAGAGAGAGAGAGAGAAAGGGTGTGTTTGAGTTTATGTGAGTGGAACAGGGAGAAGAGAGAAATGTGTATGTGTGAGTAAACTGTCTCAGGTAGAAAGAAAATCAAGTGATTACTAAGGAAATTTAAGTACATGCACACACACACTCACACCGTCACTCCATAAAACCCACCAACAACCCACCCACCCCCCACAACACACACACACACGCACACACACACACCATTTAATGGAGCAATGGAGTGCTGCTGCACCTGTAGGACTGTCTATATTTCTTCCTTCTTATGTAACAGTTAAACATCACCTCTGTCGATCTCCAGCTTTTCTCTCTCTCTCTCTCTCTCGCCTACTCCTGCCTGGGAAACTCATACTGCAATAGTCTTCACCATGAGCTCATGAAACGTCAAGTGTGATGTTATTACCTTATTTCCCAAAATGTCTGCACCTCTAAACTCTGAAAAAAACACTTTTATGCCGCACAGTTTTCTTACCATGGGCTAACTTATCAATAATAATAATCTGTCTCTCCTTCATCCACACACGACACCCTCTCAGTCTTGAAGTGTGACAATATGACATCTATTTACATCCTGGCTGGGTTCAGGCTGTTCTTCCCAGAGCGCACAGAGTTATGATGGTAGGTGGCCAGTAGGTAAACATCAATATGCATTACCAATTCTTAAAGATACACTGGCCGTGTATCATGGCAACCAGGCTATAAACAGTCCTCTCTCAATGCCCTCACGCATGCCCAAAAGCAAGGCAGTGAGCCTGTTGAAATGAAAATAAAATAAATCTTACAGAGGCAGAGTTTAACAGAGTTGGCACCCTGTTGTGTGTATTTTAAGAGCGCCACACTCCCCCAGGCACTGGGGGTGAGGCTGACCTGGGCGTCGGTGGAGAACACTACCATCTGTTGGTGGGAAGTGGAACTACTCATGAGAAAAGGCAGAGAACAGCACACAACACACAAGGGCATTCTCACACTCACACACTCTCTTTCTCAATCTCTTACATACACAACCCCATCCAGCAACCACCACACACACACACACACACACATACACATACATACTCTATCTCTAGCAATCTCAATATCAACATACCAACATAATCCCATCCTACACACACACGCTCTCATTCTCTCTCTCTCTCTCTCTCTCTCTCTCTGTCTCACACACATACACACACACACACACACACACAATCTGCGATGATGTCACCTAAAAGCCTGAAGTAAGAAATGGCTTTTTCTCCCTTCGCTCTTGTACAAATCCCACTGGCTCACACCACGTTAAACGACCCATCTCACATCCTCTCAGTCACTCTTGTGACTGAGCAGAGGGGGATGTGGGGGGATTGAAACCAGCTTCTCATCAAAATGCATCACATATTTCAAGTGTTTTTCTGAAAATTTGACTTTACAAAAAATGTCAACCTGTGTTCATTCAGATCTGTAGCTATGCAATCTAAACATGTGATGAGTTGTGATCATTCAAGGGTTCAAAACCTAATGGCAACTTTATCAGAATCACCAAATAAGATCACAATAAATCCATCACTCTTAGTCATATCACACTTCAGGCTAATCTTTAGACTTTCAAGCTTTTAGTTTTAATCCAGGTAAAAATTTGCTTTCAAAATGTAGATGGCACTTCAGCTCCAAAGGGAGGGTGAGAGATGTGTGTGTGTCTCAGGACGAGGGTGTCGCAGTCCATTCCAACACACCTCAAGGCCCTCTCCCTTTCTCCGTCGTCAGGACACACTGTTGCCAGGACAACCCCATGGGCATGCCACGGAGTCAGGTGAGGATGCTACACTTGTTGCCAGTCAAAATGTTGCTCCAGCCCACATTCTCGTTTTTGTTTACCCATTCACATTGACCTTTGGGACCTTGACACGGCCCTGTTCCATTTAGTGCACTTTACTTTATGCAGTCCAATCCCAAAACACCTACTACAGCAGGTGCTGCAACTTCACATATTTAATGGTCAAAATGCAGACCGAGATCCCACATTTCTGACTTTGTTTTGCTTTTAAAAAGCACATTTGCTCTGCTTTAAAAAGCACATTTGGTTACGAGCAAAACAAAAAGCGAATCTGTTGCTTGTATTCACTAGGGTTTCTGGTCTGCCGAGCGATGGATTTGTGTGGGACGATGCCCGTCCACATATGTCCCCTCTCTCTCTCTCTCTCTCTCTCTCTCTCTCTCTCTCTCTCTCTCTCTCTCTCTCTCTCTCTCTCTCTCTCTCTCTCTCTCTCTCTCTCTCTCTCTCTCTCTCTCTCTCTCTCTCTCTCTCTCTCTCTCTCTCTCCCACTCCTCCTTCTCCTCTGAAGGGATTTACGGAGTAGCAGCAGTCTTCCAGTGCCAGACCTAACCAAACGCTGCCAGAGCGAGGCAATGCTCCAACCAAGAGCCGCCCATGTACCACCCCACTCAAATGCATAAGAGGATGACAAGGAAACAAGGCATCCAAAACGAGAAAAATCACAGAAAAAGGAAGATTTATTAACACAAGAATTAGAGGAGAATAATTTAAACAGGAGAACACTTCATAAGGAATAAATCAAATGTGGCAATTCGTGATTCACCAACGCCTTTACTGCACCACCCAATCACAGCCAAGCACAATACCAGTCCATGATCACCACCACCGACTACACACCCACCAACTACACACACACACACACACACACACACTATCCTATCCGACCCCTAACAAGCTCTTTGAGTGGACTTTGGCACTCAGCATGTATGTATGTATGTATGTATGTATGTATGTATGTGTGTGTGTGTGTGTGTGTGTGTGTGTGGTATACTAGGCTGGAGGGACGGTACATCACCACAGCGGCTGTGAGCTCACCCCAGCATTCACCCCGCGCTTCATTCCAACAGGCCCCCCTCACACTGCCTTGCAATTAGCAGCCTTAATTATATCATGTAGCACATTCTGCTGCTGCTGCTGCTGCTGCTGCCACTCTCATTCCTAAACATCTCCAACAGGCAACAAGACACAGACACAGACAGACCCAGATCCAGACACAGACACAGAGCTAGAGAGGAAAGAAACAAGCAGAGAGAACTAATGTCTGAAAAGGTACAGGTAAGGTAAGTTGAGTTGTACAAAATCTTATGAATGATGGAGAGAGCACGAGGAAGAAAAGGTAAAGAAGGTAAAAAACACAGGGGGGGAGAGAAAGAGAGAGTAAGAAGGAGTGGGATGTGGTGGGCAGATATGGGTGGAAGAGAGAGAATAAAAAGAAGAGAGAGTGGGAGGGAGGGGGGAGAGAGAGAGCAAGAAGGAGTGGGATGTGGTAGGCAGATATGGGTGGAAGAGAGAATAAAAAGAAGAGAGAGAGGGAGGGGGAGAGAGAAGGAGAAAGAGAGATGGCAAGAGAGAGAGAGAGATGGAAAGTGACAGAGAAAGAGAAAAGGGAGAGAGCAGGTGGGTGGGAGAGTATGTGAGAAGGAAACTAAAAGAGTGAACTTGAGAGACAGATAGAGAGAGAGAGAGATACACACAGAGAGAGAGAGAGAGAGAGAGAAAGAGAGAGAGAGTGCGTGTGTGTGTGTATGTGTGTGTGTGTGTGTATGTGCGTGCGCGCAAAGCTGAGGCCAATTTTGGGCCCACTCCTGCTGATCCAATCCATCGCCACGCCTCACTTAAAAGCAGAGGGGGGAGGGATGAAAAGAGAAGAATAGAGATGAAAAAAAAGAAAATAGAAGAGAACACAACAGAATAGACAAGAGGGGCAAAAAAAAAGTAGGAGAGGGAAATCAACAAAAAAAACTGTCTGCATCTGTCAGCTGATGCATAGTCATCTTACGTAACCTCAGACAGCCAAGACTTACAGCCCTACCCAGAAAAGACAGCAGAATTCCAGACACAACTGCATAAAGATCCCGGGCTCCTTTACATTTATTTACATGACACTCAGCCAAGAATTAATGGACGTTTTCCACACACTGTTTTTACTTCACGGTTAAAACACACACACACACACACACACACACACACACACACACACACACACACACACACAGAGAGAGAGAGAGGCGATAAAAAAAAATTGTTGTTGCAGCAACACAGTTATGTTTATGTGAGTGTAGTGAGTTTTTGTGACTTGAGTTATGGCTGAAGTTGTGCACAGAACATGCCAGGAAATTGAAGTCATGACCTGACCACTCCAAGCTGGCGAGCAAGATGAACTACGATATGCTTCGGATAAATTAATATGGGGTTGCATGTTGTGATGTGGCAAAATAGCCAGTTAGACAGTTAGTCACAGCTGCAGGACAAAATAAAATCCTGCAAATTACTGCTGGTGTGTGGGATGGGAGACTTGGAGACACACACACAGACACAGACACCACAGTTCAGCCACAGGGTCAGTGATTACATAAGAATACAGGGGAGGAAACAGAGGCCAATGGCCACCATACTCAACCCGGGGGTTAGTGGAACGAAAGACCAGCTAGACAAAGGAGGGTCTTATAGAGAGCTCTTCTCCATTCTTTTCATCAGAGAGAGAGAGAGAGAGAAATAGAGAGAGAGAGAGAGAGAGAGAGAGAGAGAGAGAGTGGACAGAAGCCTGCTTTGTTTCATGCCAGCTTTTAGTCTCCTGTTTGATGTCGCTGTGCAGCACAGGTGGAGTGGTGGGGTGTGTTTCCATCTCTTTGAGCTTCTTCCACAAAAATAACAACACAAATAAACACAGAAGATGAACAAGAAAGGCCAAAGAGAGAAGAGAAAGATAGGAAGAAGGGAAAAAGAGAGATAACAACACTTCCTCAAGATACCTGTTTTCTCCCCTAAGCACCAGCTGCCCTGTCAAAAAAAACAGCATGGCTTAAGGGAGGAGGAAAGTCTTTTATCACGTCAATAAATGTAATGTCTAAAATGTGATGCTTTCTGATTGGCTGTCAGCTTTTTATCCTTCTTAAAATGAGTCTGGAACTGATCCCAGCGATACCATTACAAGTGTCATTGTCGTTATGTCTTTATGTGAACATTATTGTTCATAATGACTAGAAGCCTAATTATCTGCAATGATAGCTGTGGTTATGGTGTGAGTGGGTCTAAACTCTTACTTAGTGCTAACTTCGGGGAGAAGAAACCAACTCCCAGAAGTCTGAGCCTTGTCCCCTCAGAGCCCTTTGAGGTGCTTTAATGCGACCGCCACACACAGGCGCGCGCACACACAGGCGCGCGCACACACACACACACACACACACACACACACACACACACACACACACACACACACACACACACACACACACACACCCCACCAGAGCCCAAAATAAGATGAGCATGACGGGGAGGCAGGGGGAAAGACAGCCTAAAGGGCCCAGGGACCTGTGGAGATCCCCAGGAGCCTAGATGAGGGAAAAGGGGAAAGGTTAGCTTCCTGCCGTTTGGTTTCCTGTCTCGACCACCCTGGGTGCCCACCCTTGGAGCCATTCACCTGTATGCGAGTGTGTGTGTGTGTGTATGTGTGGCCTTTATTGGCTTTACTGCGGAGCATGGCGTAATGAACCCATCAGAAGCAGGAGGCGGCAGAAAGATGAGCAGAATGGAGGAAAGAAATGCCTAAAGCCTCTCCGTCTTTGACTGTCGGCCTCCCTCCCTTCCTCTCCGCTCTTTGCTTCTCCCTCTAGCTATTCTGTTTTTCTCCCCGTCCTTCTTTCTCTATCTATTCTTTGTTTTTCTGTCTGTTCCTCTCCCACCAGCTCATCTTTGTCTCTCCTCATGTCCTTCTCCCACAGTCTATTCTTTGTTTTTTTCTGTCCGTCCCTCTACCAAAATCTATTCTTTGTTTCTCTCCATCTGATTTCCATTTAATCCCACTCTGTGCATATTCCTACATGCATTCTCTCCATCTTCCGTCCTCTGTCCTCTCTGCATCCCTCTCTCCATCAAGTTTTCTATCCCCCTCTTCCTTTTTAGTCAAACTCCAACAGCCTTTCTCAATCTCTACCCTTCTGTCCCCTCCCACCCTTCCCCATTTCTCTCTCTTCTCTCTCTTTCTCTCTCGTCTCGGGCCTGAGGGTAAGGTGGTGATGAGCTGGCGTCTGGATGGATGTGCTTGGGAGGGGAGGGGGTAGCTGTCAAGAGTGGCTGGAGCTGGGAGCAAAAGCACGCTAGGGGCCCTGCACGCTAAAAGCCTGCCCCCCACCCCCACCAAGACATGGCTGTCGCCTCTGTCTCTTCAATTAAAACACGGATACCCCAGGCTAACTGGCGACGCCAAATCAAATCCTTGATCTTAATTTATCTTCCTTTTCTCACTCTCGTTTTCCCATATTGGTTCACACACACGCACACACACACGCTCTACACCCCTCTCTCTCTCCTCCTATAGCAACATCCTTGTTTCCCCATTCTCTCTCTCTTCTCTTACACTCTCCCCCCAATATATATATATACATACACATATGTGTGTGTACAAATATACACACACACACACACACACACACACACACAAAGATATATATATATATATATATATATATATATAGAGAGAGAGAGAGAGAGAGAGAGAGATACACACACACACACATCCCCCACCCACTCTTTTCCTTTTTCTCCACTCCTTTAGTCCCAGACTACTGTCTGTGCTGATTAACATTGCTGGTGGGCCCAGAAAGTGAGGGAAGATGATCTCTCTGAAAACAAAGATAATATGTCTGGAATGGTTTTACAACCATCGCTGCTGCTGCTGCTAAATGAGCAAGAGGGAGAGTGATGGAGAGAGGGTGTCATGTCATCATTATGTCATAATTTCTTTCTTTTATATAATTGAATAACTGCATTCTGCTTTATAAGCAGGGTGTGCACAGGGTGTGACTAAAAGCTACGTCATTGTTTAGAGCACTCTCAGTATCAACATTTAAAGCACTGTTTCAAATGTGCCTAAAACCTTAACACAACACTACTGTATACTACATTGTATTGTATGTGTATGTAGTGTACACTGTATTTCTTTAAGCCTAAATTTCTAACTGTGTGCTTGGATCTTTATCACATGTCCTGTCCTCCCTCTCTCCCTCCATTTCTCAATGTCTCCTTATACACTCTATGCACTCTGCTTGATTTCGTCACTGTGTCAACTTCAACATCACTAATTAGATATCAGCTCTTACTGTCCCAGCTCAGCTCTCTCCTCTCCCTAGTCCCCTCTGGGCTTTTGTACAGATATCCCCCGAGGATGATACTCGTTTCCCTGACAAATCCTGCAAATATCTCGGCAGGGATTTGCAATTTCCAAAAAAAAAAAAAGAAAGAAAGAAAAAAAAAAACACTTTACCACCAGAAGAGGAATACAACAAGCTGATAGCACATCTCTGGAGAAATTTAAAGCAAAAGTCTCCCCTGGGGTTGCCAGGTTTGCAAAAAATCCCAATAGACTATGAGGATAACAACAGGGGTGTGTGCCTGCATGCAGCTACCCAATGAGTTTGATGGAGCTGTGTGTGAATGTCATTTCCTGTCTTGAATAAGAAGTAAATGCATATATAAGAAAGAGTGAGCCAACCCAGTGTGCATTTCGTCACACTAAGTGAGAATTCAGATGGTCTAGGGAGGGCAGTCATCCACCACCGCCGTCGTCGCCGCCGGTTTAATCACTGTTGTGGATCACAGTATCTTTTTTTTCTTTTTTTTGACAGCACAAGAGCCGTGACTCGTCACAGACAAACTCCTGAGCTCATGACAGGAACACGCTCTTGCCTCACAGGCAAATACGTGATATGATGCGCTTGCACCAATTCCCATCAACAAGACTTCACGCTTCTTGTCCATATTTTTCATTTCTCTCTCTCTTTCACTCTCTCTCTCTCTCCCCACCTCATTCATCACTCATTCTGTCTCACTCTCTACCACCTAAAACTCTCTCTCTTTCTCCCCCTCTCTCTCGCCTTAAATCTTTCTCTACAGCCCACTCGCCCAATCCCAATCCCAACCCCTACGTCCTTCCCTCCTTCCCCCTCACACTTCTCATCCCTAAGCCAGTAGAGTCTGGCTGTCTGAGTTGGAAACAGAAGGTGGGGAGCACAGGAGATCTAAACATGTTTGTTTTGTTGGGGAGCTGGGTGAAATGCAGGGGAAGACAGGGAGGGAGTGTGTGTGTGTGTGTGTGTGTGTGTGTGTGTGTGTGTGTGTGTGAGAGAGAGAGAGAGAGAGAGAGTAAGAGGTGACAGAAATGGAATGTCAAAACCCATGCCCACCCGTGTGTGCGTGTGTGTGTGTCCCACT